>RJWM01002758.1:0-123571 GCA_004363535.1 Dasyprocta punctata
ACCTCGCGCCTGCCAGGGCAGGCGCTTAAGGCACTGAGCCAAACTCCGGGCCCTGGTTTTTTGAGGCAGGGTCGCACTATGTAGCTCAGACCGGCCTTACGCTCGCGTTGTAGCCCAAGCCGGCCTCGAACTCACAACGCTCCGCCTACCTCAGCCTCCCGAGTGCTGGGATTAAAGGCGTGCGCCACCACGCCCGGCTTGATTTCCTTTCTTTAAAAATTGTTAAGGTATTTTTTTACAGCTCGGAATGTGGCATATCATGGCTAATGTTACATATGCATCTGAAAGGAATCTGTGTTTGGCTACTGTCTGGAGTATTCCTTTTCAGCTCCTCTGCCTGGAAGGCTGGACTTCCTCTAAGGTCTAGTGGCCTTTGCCAATACCATTGCACAGCTACCTTCAGGGTGAAGAAATGAGAGGAGAGAGAGAATAAAAACAATAGGTAGGGCCTGAAGTGTGGTTCAGTGAGTGGTAGAGCCTTTGCCTGGCATGTACAAGACCTGGGATTTGAACCCCAGCATCACATACACACAAAAGTAAATAAAAAATAAAAACAGAGCAAAATCAAAAGCAGTCATAGGGATTCCTCCCTCCCCCTACTTGTGGGGCCACAAGCCTCTGTGTGAAGTGCCTGTGTTAGAACTGCCACTGCTGCTAACTCCACTAGTCGGCTCTGCAGCTAGAGTTGCACTGGACAGGGTTGGGAGAGAAAGAAAAAAGGACCCAAGATTCCATTCGTTCTGACTCACCAGGCCCCAGTCTCACTCCGAGATCCTGCTGCCTGTGCCTGCTGCATAGTTCAGCACCGAAGTCACTTTTAGGCCAAAGTGGGGCAAAAAAGAGAAAAGAAAATCTTGGAAACTTATTCAGTGGGGTTTTTTTTGTTTTTGTTTTTTGTTTTTTAAGTTTCAACTTTCTCTTTCCTCTTGTTTCAAAAGGCTATGATTTCTTATGACCATTAAGTAGATTTGCTTCAGGTTTTACTATGCTATTTGAAGAAAATACTATTCAGACGTGTACTTTTCTTCTGTGTGTGATTTTGTCAGGTCTAGCTGTGGGGAGCTATGCCAGGAAAAGGCAAAGACTGGTAGAATTCCAGGAAAAAGAAAGCATGAAGGACGAGGATGTTGTAGGAGAAACCACTAGACCAGGCTTGCTGAGTGATGGGGTCACACACGCAGGTCATTATAGGCGGAAGGGCTCGTCTGGAAGAGGAAGACAGTGTTTCAGGGCTGTGTGGGTAAAGAAAGCTTGGACAGGGTCACAGGGAAAAGTGTGACCAACAAGCCTTGGTCTCAGATATTTTTTTTTATTTATTTATTTTTATTTTTTGGTACTGGGGATCGAACTCACAACCTGGTGTCTGTCAGGCAGGTGCTTAGGCCACGCAGCTAAATCCCCAGCCCTATTTTTTTTTTTTTTTTTTTGTGGCACTGGGGGTTGAATTCACAACCTCATGCCTGCCTGACAGGCGCGTAAACCACTGAGCCGAACTCCCGGCCCTGGGTTTTTGAGGCAGGGTTGCACTGTGTAGCTCAGGCCAGCCTTGCGCTCGAGTTGTAGCCCAAGCCGGCCTCGAACTCACAACGCTTTTCCTAAATCAGCCTCCCGAGTGCTGGGATTAAAGGCGTGCGCCACCACACCTGGCTCCAGCACTGGTTTTTTTTTTTTTTGTGGCACTGGGGATTGAACTCACAACCTTGCGCTTGCCAGGGCAGGCGCTTAAGCCACTGAGCCAAACTCCCCAGCCCTGGTTTTTTTGAGGCAGGGTCGCACTATGTAGCTCAGGCTGGCCTTGTGCTCGCATTGTAGCCCAAGCCGGCCTAGAACTCACAACGCTCCTCCTACCTCAGCCTCCCGAGTGCTGGGATTAAAGGCGTGCACCACCACACCCGGCTTCCAGCACTGTTTTTTGAAACAGGTTCTCACTATGCAGTTCAGGCCAGCCTTGAACTCACTTTGTAACCCAGGCTGGTCTCAAACCCACAACGATTCTCCTGCCTCAGCCTCCCAAGTGCTTGGATTAAAGGCATGTGCCACCATGCCTGGTTTCAGATATTTTCTTCTATCAAGATTCCAGGCCAAGTAAACATTTTCAGACATACCTGTGCTCAAAACGACAGAGAACAGGGTGATCTGGAGGTGATAAAATGATGAAAGGAGAAAAGAGAGGTGAAAGGAAAGGAGAGGCAAGGAGGAAGGAAGAAAGTAGAGGAACTGGAGGACTGGGAAAGGAGCCCAGAGCCTTTCCCTTGGAATCATCATGGAGACTACAGGGTAACCATGGGGTAACCGTGTTGCTGGCTTCTGCCTCTGCAGAGGGGTGTGCAAATCCTGGGAGATCCTGGCATCCTTCCCGAAAGGCTGTGAAGTCATCATGAAGTACCTGCTGCAGAGACTGGCCCCACACCAGGCACCTCAGGACCAGGAGCCCAGCCAGAGAACAGAGATCTCCCCACTGATTGTATGGAGGGGCTGGCAGAGAAGGGAAAGAGAGAAGGGGGCCAGAAGCTGGGCAGGGCATTTCCTGGGCTCTGTGCCAGGCTGTCTGCTCTGTGGGCCTCTTCCTTTTGGGCCCTAGTGTTTTGTTGAACATTTTAATGGCGAAGTCCTTGGGATGGGCTTGGAGGGAGGATTTTCTAGATGTTGGGAGATAGAAAGAAGATGAATTCTAATTCTCTGGGGGCGAGTTGAGGTCAGACACGCAGCACTCTCAAGGATGGTGAGAGAAGCTACCACCATGGCTTTAGGAGTATTTAACACAACACGATTCTAGAAACAGCCCTTTATTTTCCTGGTTCACATGAATTTAGTGTTCCGTTGCTGTGAGCAGAGTGGGTCTCACCAGGCAAGCCTGTCATGTGACCAGCGGTGGGAAGGAACTTTCTGGGGACAGGGCCTATGAGTGGTGATAAAGATGACGATGGGTGCATTGTCCTCACTCCCAGGCTACCCGGGCCATCCACGAGCTTCTGCTGGAGTCGAGTCAGCAGATGGAGGTGCAGACCTTCTTCTCCCCTCTGTTTATCGCACTGCTCTTCCAGACCTCCTTTCTCATGGTGGAAGGGAATGCGGAAATGATCCAGGATCAGCGGCATGTAACAGAATGGGTGGACCCTGTCAGGTACTTTATACCCTGAGCCAATGTGCCAGTGACTGTGCCCTGGGCAGCAGCAACTTGGCACCTTTGCTCAACTTGGCACCAGACTGCTGACCCCAACATCCTTCTCATGTCCTCTTGAGCATTTAGTATGTTGCTCACACATCATCTCAAGAAGTTTCCCTGGGCTTTTTCGTCTTTGTATAAATCTGGCTTGCTAGGCTGATGCAGAGTCTGTAGCAAAGTAAAATCAAAGCAAGGCATTCAGGTTCACAGACATGGGTTGCATTCCCTATCCCTCTGCAGGCCTCCAGTGTCACCTTAGAGACACCACATTCCTCCAGGCCTTGGTTGTCTTATTTATGAAATGTGACACTGGGTCTCTAAGGGCTGTGCTGCTACCAGCAGCTCACAGTTCACTGGGAGGTTGGGAGTCTGGTGGGTGCCTGGGGAGAGGAAGAAGCATGGTGGTGGTGGGGTACACCTTCCTGCCTACCTCCTGCTACCTCCCCAGTTCTACTGTGGAGGCCCTGAAGACCTTGTTGCACAGATCTGGGTATGGGAACTTTGAGTCTGAAATCGAGAAGCTTGGGGGCTGGGAGCTGCTTGTTAATCCTGAAAGACATTATGATGGAGTCACTCTGCTGGCCAGGTAAGCTGCGCCTAGATCCCTGGCTGGGCGCCCTCTATGCTCCTGGTCCTCTTTGGTGATCTAGGCCTATCACAAGGTCTGTGTTTTCTTTGCTAGGTCCCTGGTCACAAAGAACTGTTGGCACAACCGCCCCATCTTCGGTCTCCTCATGAGTATGCTCCAGGACCCCAACTGCGCCAATCACTTCACAGCCCTGGTGTTCCTGATGGAGGTGACTGGTGTGGGGTAACAGTGGGCAGGGGAGGATGGTCGCTGGGGAAGGTAGGCATGTCCGGTGGACTCCCTTAGCCATGGCCACCAGGGAGTGGGGAGACTGGATGCTGTCACTGCCTCACAGAAAGGCCAGGGGACATGGTTAATATTTTGTTAGGGTTCTTCGAGCCATAGACTTTGATCTCTCCTGGAATCTCAAGGTTATTCCAGCCCTGACTTGATAGAACAATACAGCTTTTTCTTTCACCCACTTGAGCCTTGATTAACATTTTTATTTTTTTATTTTTTAAATTTTATAGCCGGGCGTGGTGGCGCACGCCTTTAATCCCAGCACTTGGGAGGCTGAGGTAGGCGGAGCGTTGTGGGTTCGAGGCCGGCTTGGGCTACAATGCGAGCGCAAGGCCGGCCTGAGCTACATAGTGCGACCCTGCCTCAAAAAACCAGGGCCGGGAGTTTGGCTCAGTGCCTTAAGCGCCTGCCCTAGCAGGCGCGAGGTTGTGAGTTCAATCCCCGGTGCCGCAAAAAAAAAAAAAAAATAAATAAATAAATTTTATTTTAAAACCAAACAAAATCAAACAGAATAAAGCCAATCAAAGAAAAACAGTGAAAGTGATACAGGACTTCAAAACAGGATGATAGGAAATCAATAATGGCTACCATAATGCCTCTTGTTATCTTCAAAATTGCTGCCCATACTGTCAAACATAATAAAATCAAACAGAAATGCAACAGAATAAAACCAATCAGAACAGAACATTGAATAAAACAAAACAATAAGACAGAACAAAACAAAACAGTGAGAGCAATACTGGATTTCAAAAATAAGACAGAAGGAAATCTGCTATATTGCATATTGTTATTCTCTAAATTGCTGTTCAGACTAGCAGCTTTAGGCCTGCAGATTCAATCAAACAATACAAGCATTAAGTTGTCTTTGTACTTCAGTTGCTAACAACTCAGCCTGTGTTCCTCTGAATCAGCTGGCTGTTTATGGTGGTGGTGGTGGGGGGTGTTTTTGTCTCCCAGCTCCTGTGCTGGCAGGCTCATGGGAAGGGTGAATTGGCTTCTTGTTTCTCCTCCAAGGCCCTGCATGGCTGCCTCTGGCTCATAGGAAGGATCGACCTTTTTAAATTAACTCAGCACCCACTCATAATTGACCCAATATAGTTTAATCACCTGGCAGAAATCCTTCAGGCATCTTTGTGGAAAATTTAGAAAATTATGTAAAAATTATAAAGTCACTGGTTAGGACAATACATAGAGACTATATAGAGGGTGTGTGTGTGTGTGTGTGTGTATGTGTGTGTGTGTGTGTGTGTGTTATGGTTGAGAGCATTCTTTACCAATATTCTATATCTTTCTCTATTCAAGCCTCCTCCTGGGTCAATACATACTCTTTGTAAACATGAAGTTTCATAAGGATATGATATTTCATCACAAAGATGTTCAATAATTAATTGGACATTCTGCTTCCAATTTTACATTATTATTAGTAACTCTAGCTGCATAGTGGGATCTCTGGGAGACTTATAAATAACAGTAAATAAATAACACAAATGCTTGGGCTCCAACTCACAGTCTTGGGAGTGGTGTGGAGTTAGGAAACAGTATTTCTAATAGTTCTCCCTATGACTCCAATGTGTGACCAGGGCTGATGGTCCTGGAATTAGCATTGACTGTTTGATACTGTATTGCCCAGCATAGCTCAGCGTCCCCAGAGCTGTGGAATGACAGTGACAGTGATCTTGTAATAATTTCCATTTTTTAAAATTTTTATTTTTTTTCAAATCCATTTTATTCAAAGTTAAAAAGAAAGAAAAAGAAAAGAAGAAGAAAAAAAAAAACTACAACAAAATTTCAAAGCATGTCAATCAGGGGGCAACAATGGTACATACATTGTGCATTGTCATCCCCAAATCATTCACCCAGAGCACAAGACGTCTGCAATCAATTGTCCGAACAATACCAGTACAAATCTTTCTCTTCAGTGAACTCAGAGATAATTTCCATTTTTTTCTCCTCCCTTTAAAAAAGTTCTGTTCTCAGAGATTGTCTTTGACTTCTCTTTTTCTCTTCCAACAACTCTTTTTCTCTTCTGACCAATATACGCTTTGCAGCAATCCTCAGAGTCATCTTTTCTTCATCCCCACTGTTCTGGCCCCATTATCTGTGCCTGGGTTAAGTTCAAAATAACATGCTGAACAAGGCCACAGGACATGCCTATAATGCTAGCTACTTTGGGACTAAGGAAAACTTGCAGAATGAGTATTCGCTTCTGGAACAATGCAATGTGAATTTACTCTTCAGCTGAACTTTTTCTCTTCTACTAATTCTTCCAAAGCCTTCAGAACATTCCTTTACTAACAAGTAGGAACCTAGATTCAGAGTCATTGTTTTCTCTTTGCCCACCTTTTTTGGTCTTCTTTTGCTAGCTGCTCCAGTGCCCAGATGTGGCAGCCATAGTGGACGACTTCATCACCCACATTCTGGCCAGCTGGTTCAACTGCACGGAGCCAGCCACAGTGAAGCTTCTGTTACAGATGACGGAGGTCTTCGCAAAGCACAAGAACCTGGTAAGATGCGGCAGGGGCCAAGGGCATGGTCTCAGATGTTGTCACTTGGGGGAGGCACAGATGGACCTAGAGGTCTGTTGTGTCCAGTTATAGACATTCTTGGAATTAAAGAGCAAATTCTCATGAGGACAGGCCCTCAAGGACAGGGTCAGGGCTTATGCCATTCATGTTTCATCCTTCCTAGGAAGAGCCCTCCAAGGAAGGTGTCCCATGGGTCACTTCAGTGATGAGACCCAGCCAATCCTGGGACCCCATCAGGGATGGGAAAGGCAGTGCGGAGGGAACTCACAGTGCAGTTGTAAGAGGGACCTCCTCTATCTTCTCCCTTTTATCTGTGGGGGGCAGAAGGTACTTGCCCAAATGTCCTCCAGGGCAATTCATTCTGATAGCTGGACCAATCCCAGTTCCAGGATAGAAAGTGGTAGAGCCCACTGGTTCTCATATGCAGGGGTCTGAATTGAAAGTGAGAAATTTCCCAGATTTCCCCAACTGACTCTAAAGTTCTGAGTGGCTCTTGTTCCACAGGAGAGGCGACTCCACATCCTGCAGCCCCAAATACTGAACTGCTGCTACTCTTCTAATGGTGACATTGTGATGGAGACTTTCCTGGTGCTGAAGCACCTCTTGGAGAATCTCACCTGGCAGAACTCTTCCTCCTTCCTTATTCAGCTCACCTTCAAGCTAGAGCCCTTCTTTGAGGAGGTACAGTCCCCCAAAGGGCTCACTTTTTGCCTCTTGGTGTCTGTGAAGTGAGGGAGACAGGTAGAGTTCTCTCAGAAAGTCCTCTGGTTGACCAGGATGCTGTTCTATGGGGGCAGATCACTTCTGCCCTCTCATCTCATGACTGAATGGAATGAGATGGAGCAAGGACAGACCACGGCTGCCTGGGAGAACCCTGCTGAGGAACTGAGCAGACCTTTGAGGGGATGGGAACAGAAGTAGGAGCATGCAGTTGGTAGAGGTGAAGCTCAGGTGACACTGGGACAGAGGCAGTTTTAAAGGCAGAGATATCTTCCCACCCAGGAGTCCGAGCACCTGCGCTTGCTGACCTTCCAGATCTACAGCCATCTCCTGGCTAAGGTCAAGAGGAGCATGCTTGTCTTCCCCTTAAGGCACCAGATCCTCAACTTGATAGTCTTCCTGGTGCTGCACCTGCAGGATGTGAATTCTGACGTGGCTCAGGTAAGAGGCCCAGCCTCAGGCCTGGCACTCAGCCCCGTTCTGATGCTGAGCATGGTCAGCCTGTGGACAGGGCTGTAGCAAAGCTGTTAGGCTCTGATCCCAGAGAGTTTTAAGAAGCCAGAGCTGATCAGGTGCTGTACCATAGTTTCCTCAAGCTTCGACTCCATCCAGCAGGTCACCAGTTCCAGCAGGACATGGCAGGTGTGGACACTCTGACAAGGGCAATCCCAGGGACCACCTTTGGTCCCTGCAGTCTTACCCTAGGCTGCTTTCTCTCCTACCTTGCCCCTGGGTAGAGATGGAGCTCCCTAGCTGGAGGCAGCATGCTGGGCAGAACAGGTAGCCCAGGACGGGGTTGGGCCAGCTCTGAGCACTAGCGACCAGGAATGCATATGGCAGCTAAAGAACCTGAAAACCAACTGAGTCCATTTGCAACAGAACACCTTGTTTGCAGAGTGGCTCCTTTTCCTTTTCTGAGGCCTCTCAGCACATCTGCTTGAAAGAAATCATCCTTGTGGGGTGAGGGTTCCTCTAGGTTACCTCCATGGTGTTGTTTCTGACCGAGCCAACCCAGAATCAGAATAGTGACTGACTTTGGGGAAATTTGTTTCTAGAGAGACTGTTTTGGGTGGTGTAGGGAAGTCATGGTGGGTAGGGCTGCAGGGTTGATAGTCACATAGTTCTGGGTCTCAGAATCTGGCAAAGCCTCCTTCATGGGAAAAAGGGCTTTTCAATGGATTTGATGACCCCTACCTTCCTTCTAATCCTGGTCCCTGGTCTTTCCCTGAGTTTCCATCCCATCAAGGCCAAAAGGGTTGCTGTTTGTCTTCCCTCATGGTGAGCTCCCTTTCTTCTCAGACCTGCCGGATCACACTCTGCAACACAGCTGCCCTACTGCGCTGGTCAAAGCTGAGAGAAATCTTCACCAAGGAAGATGCATTTATCATCATGGGGGCCCTGGTAAGACAGCAACTGCGTGTGTCCGGGAAGGCAGCAGCCTTAGTCCTTCTGCAGCTTGGGGTTTGTGACCATGGCAAGAATTCAACAGTGAACTGCTACTCCCTGGGCATCTGCTTTGTGCTGGGTACTTTGATTGTGGTTCCTGCCCTTCTATTGCTTCCTGTCTACATTGAGGAGTGAGGCATAGAACCTAATAATTTCAGAATACTTTGGTAAAGGCTAAAAGAAAGGACTGTACTTTCTAGTACAAAGGAGGGGCACCCAGTCCAATCATGGATGAAATGTCATCTTCAGGAGGAGCGTGGAAGACAGGCGAAGAGAGGGATCATGAGTGCAGGCTGAGGTGACACTGTGCACAAGGTGTGGAGTCAAGCACTTATTCTGCCAAGGACTTTGCACACCTTTTCCTGTAGAATTTGTTCTTTTAACTACCCTGAGAAATAAGGGCAAAAAGGCCTGATATTGTAGGTGGGGAGCCCTAAATGGTATGAACAGGGCTATGCAGGGCAACACTAACCAGAGAAGCTGCCTAGGGGGCCCAGAGAAGAACGGAAGACCTCACCCACTAGGCCACCATCTCGGCATAGCCTGACACAGCACACCCTTGATCTGGAACATATTTGGTAACACCCTCTTTACTACCCAAAGTGAAAATTATAAACAATATTATCTACCTATGCATATTTCCAAACTAAATAAACATAATGCTCTTATTCCAAAGACTAGGGAAAGTAACTTATAGTGAAGTATTATGCTAGATATACCTAGTATGGTGTGACATAACATAATACCAGTCACATATGTGAATGCTTGGGCCCAGTTATTCTAGAAGGCATGAAACAGAAGCCGGCTTCCTATTCCTTACTCAGAATCACAGCCACAGATGCAGAGTGACACCAGAGAGTGGTGTGGGCCCTCAGCTACCACAGGAAATGTTGCCATTGATGATGTGACTTAAAAAGTAATGGATAATTTTGGTGGCATACTGAACAAAAGGAAGAATAGTTTTTGGTTTATACTGCACATATATTCCTAGAAACCCAGCATGTGTTTGAACTGTGAAAAAGTAATCTGTATTATATAGAAGACACAGTCAAGATCTGGGCACAAGCCGGGCATGGTGGCGCACGTCTTTAATCCCAGCACTCGGGAGGCTGAGGTAGGAGGAGCATTGTGAGTTTGAGGCCGGCTTGGGCTACAACGCGAGCGCAAGACCGGCCTGAGCTACATAGTGCGACCCTGCCTCAAAAAACTAGGGCCAGAGTTTGGCTCAGTGGCTTAAGCGCCTGCTCTGGCAGGTGCGAGGTTGTGAGTTCGATCCCTGGTGCCGAAAAAAAAAATCTGGGCACAGTTTTGAAACAGGTTTTTCATTGACACAAATATGCAATATGCAAGGAGATTACAAATTAGTGTGTCCTCCCCCATCATTCTGACCATCAAAAACAGCCCCCTCCTATTCCCAGTTGAGAAGTAACCTGCTGTTTCTAAGAAAGAAAGTGAGTTTACAGTTGTTGGCTATTCCTAATTGCTGAAAAGCAGAAAATCCTGATTTGAGGTGAAATTTCCCATGTTTATGTTGGCAAACAATTTATAATGTGAAATTTTGCATGAACCAAAGGTAGCTGTGTATTTTAGATAAATCGCCAGGCTACTACTCAGAGGAAAGTTTACAAGGAGGGGAACTGGAGTCCCTGGAGAGAGATGACAAAAAGTGGTAAAGACAAAGCCATGGAGGGATTAGTTGGTTGTGGAGGCTGATTTGATGTGGCGTGTGAAGGCAGAGGTTGGTTTTTGGGTTTCTGACCTGGAGTCCTGGGCAGAGGTCAGGAATGCAGAGGGAAGGGCAGGTGTGAGAGGGAGCTTGTGGGTTGATTTGTACATGTGGAGTTTGTAAAGTCTACGGTGACTCAGGTGGTCTATCCCACTGGAAGTCATATATCTGTCACCGAAGATTGGAGAATGAGGCTGTGCTAGAGATACGGATTTGTGAACATCATGTGTATGGCTGAATGGCTGATGGGAGTTGCAGCCATGAGCCGGCTATGCTCCCAACTGTGCATTGGGAGAAGCATAGGATTCAACACTGGGATTCCAGGAAATATTAGTTCCAAGGATCCCACTAAGGAGACTAGGAAAGAAAATCAAGTGCAAAGTCAAAGGAGAATAAAGGGGTCATGGCCTGGGTCGAGGAGCATGAGTCTAGGACTGGTGATGCTGATTGGATTTGGATCATAGAAGTCAGTGGTGACCTCTGCCAGCTCAAGGTCAGAGGTGATGGAAGGGATTGTGGTGGAAAAGTCAAGGCATTTTCAGGGTAACTTAAAAAATGGGGCTGGGGCAAGCAGGTGGCCTGGGCTCAGCCTGTCTACTGCTTCAACCCAGAGAAGCCTCAGTTTTGATAGTTAAGGGTATTGGGTTTCCAGTTAGGATTTTTACTTGAAGAAAAGTCTGCTGCCAAAAGTTGGAGGAAAAACCCCCAAAACCATGATGTAGCCTCCTTTTAAAAGAACTTCAACTGCAGAGTGCAAAGGAAGGGTCAGATCATAGCAGAAAGGATATACAAGGTCAGTGAGGTTAAGGCTGTGGCTACTGCAAGGAGAGAAACTTCAAGGGCGGAAGTGAGGATGGACACAGAGAGGATGCGACCCCTGGTAAGGGAGAAATGTATGAAAATCCTCTATTACATGCAGCACTCAGTCTAAACAGATTGTTGTAGACGTGACTGGGTCTTTTGTAGCCTTAAGCGAAAGTCCATGAGATTATTTTTAAGGCAACATATAAATACACAATATTTAAACAATGAGGTTCACTCTTCTACTGTCAGAAATAGGAAAGAAACATATGTGAGCCAGACTAGGGCAAATCTCTGTGAGTTTCATGTTCCAACCAGTTCAAGACCAGGGAAAGCAATTCCTGTGGCTTGGTAAATCCAGGAAGACTTCATGGAAGAAATATAATTTCAGGAGCTGGGGTAGGAGAGTTAGAGATGTAGAACATTTGGGAAGATTTTTGCATGCAGTGGATAATTTTAGTTTAGTCCCAAGGCAGTCTAGGAGGAGAAGTGGCAAAAGGTCCTTCTGTGATCAAACACCTCTTACAGCTGCAGCAAGAGACAAACAAAGCCCTCTGGTTCCTGAAGCAGTGTACAACTTTATTCAAGAGCACCCAGGTCCCCATTCGCCAGGCAGCTGTGTGGTTTGCAGGTATGGCTTTCACCTTCTTGGGGCCACTGTGTCCTTGATGTAGGGGCCTTCAGTCTGAGTACCTGGGACCCAAAGACATAATGACAAGCCCCACAGAAATGATGTAACCTGTGCTAATCATGCCAGGAAGTCTCTGCTTGGGTTGGGTAACATTTCCCATAGCAGATGAGGCCAAATCCTAGGCAGCCAGGGCAGCCCAGCTTCCAAAAGGATGAGGGGTCAGGGTCTGGGTGCTGCCCTGTGCAGGAAGTCAGGCAGAAGGCACTGCTTTGCATCACCCCAGGCACAAGTGTCTTGGGGGCAGAGGGATAGATATCCACCACTTTATCTGTCCAGTGTGCTTAGAGCCCTAGGGGAATTGGGAACTAATTCCAACTTTATGGTCAAAGTCCCTTAGTTGGAGGCCAAGGGAGGGAATGGTGACTGGAGAAGGGCCCATGGGGGACCACTGAGGCAGCTCTGTGTATCCCCCACAGGCCAAATCCTCCAAACCCTGGACTTGGAAGAGAAAAATGAAGCTGAGGAGGCTTATTCAGGTGAGAGGCCCATGGCTGGTGGCTTTTAGAGGTACTGGTGCCAGTGGGGGAAGCTCAGAAATGATAGTGGGGAGGGGTACTTGCAAAATTGTCATCCAGAAGGAGAGAAACTGAGACTTCTCTCCAAGGCATTTAGGTGTTGGTCAGAGCCCTCTTCCCCCCGACATTCACTCTCTCTCACTACTGTGGAGCTTGAGTTCACTCATCAGCCAGGGCAGCTCCTCAAACATTTCCTAGGAGACACAGCTGACTTCTTCCTTGGGGGACACAGGGGTTCCCAGCCCCTTCCCTCAGGAGACCCCAGAACCGCTGGTGTTGTAGCCCATGTGTTCTCCACCATAGCTCTGGGATGCATCCTCTGCATGTCCTTCTTTTTCCTGCATCTTGCCTCTCACTGGGGGGGTCTCCCTGACACAGTGATTCTGGGTGTAGCTTAGCCCTGCCTGACACTCTCTGGAAGGTCAGAGTACTTCACTAGAGCTATTTTGAGGAGGAGGAGGGCAGAACCAGGGAAAAGAATGCAGGCAGGCCCAAGGGGTTGGTGATGGATTCAGGACTAGGGCAGGGAGCCTGAGCCAGGGCAGGCTTGGGGTTTGCTTGTAACCAAGCAGGAGGACACCTAAAACTCTTGTTCATGTCTTAGAAGCTGCAAGCCCCATCCCATTTTCCTCTTCCTCCCTCAAGCGGGGCACAGGCCCTCCTGCCCCCCTCGCTGCCCTGCTCTACAGCGGTGTTTGTGTTACAGCCCTGAGGCACATGGAGAAAGACCCTGATTCCATGGTCAGCTGCCTTGCCATGCAGACCATCTATGTCCTGGAAGCCAAGGAGAAGCTGCTGCTGGCCAACCCCCCCATTCCCTGCTTCTGCAGGAGGCTCCAAAGGGGCTATTTCTGAGCCTGCATCCTTGGGTTGAAGCTGAAGGCCTGGGCTCACAACTGACAGTGGGGCCAGCCTGTTGAGCCCTGCACAAGAAATGGTGTGTCCCTGAAGGCCTGATCTAATAAAAGCAGACATCCTGTACTTCTGTGGGAATAGATGTCAATTCTTGGCTGCTTGGGGTAGAACCGTGTGTTGTGAGCCTGCTGCTTGGCAGTAAACATCTAAAGTCCAGGCTGGCCTCTCCCAGCCCTGCCCATCTCTGCCCCTCTCCCATTCAGCCAAGTGATCTGAGGCCAGAAAAGCAGTTTCTTTTGAACCAATTTAAACTACAAGCTGGGAGTCAGTCTCCAGATTCCTGCTATATTGGGAAGTATATATATACTTTTTTTTTTCATTGTACTGGGGATTGAACATAGAGCCTTTGCAATAAGCTACATTTCCAGCCCTTTTTTATTCTTTTAATTTGAGATAAGGTCTTGCTAAGTTGCCCAGGCCAGCCTTGAACTTGCAATCCTCTAGCCTCAGTTTCCCAGGGTATAGGGATTATAGGCATGCACTGCCACGCCTGGCTTTGACCAAGTTCTTGATGGTGAACAGTGAAGTCTGTGCTGGTTTATTGTAATCCCAAATATTAAGTACAGTAATCCAAGTACTGTAATCCTTTCTCTAGTCTTCCTTACAATCCAAGAAGTTATATATATATATATATATTTTTTTTTTTTTTGCGGTACCGGGGATTGAACTCACAACCTCGTGCCTGCCAGGGCAGGCGCTTAAGGCACTGAGCCAAACTCCTGGCCCTGGTTTTTTGAGGCAGGGTCACACTATGTAGCTCAGGCCGGTCTTGCGCTCGCGTTGTAGCCCAAGCCGGCCTCGAACCCACAACGCTCCGCCTACCTCAGCCTCCCGAGTGCTGGGATTAAAGGCGTGCACCACCACGCCTGGCTCCCAAGAAGTTATATTTATAATTCCACTGAGACATTATTGGAACCCCGGCAAGTTAATTCCAATCTATCGCCTCCAATGCAACCCACAGTGAGAGTAAAGACTCCGAGACATATTCAAAGTTAAGGGCAGCCAAGGGGTCCTGAGTCCAATCCTCGTGAGGACATGCGGACAAAGGCCTTGATCCTAGGCCTCTCCCAGACTTTATTATCTTGTGAAGAAAGCAGATGGCTCAAGGGTGAGTGACAGTGAGGATGGCGGGAACTACATGAGTCATTTGAGCTGGCTGGCCAGGTAGTGAGAAAGGTATCTCTGCAAAATGCAGAGATAAAGATATGCAGAGGAATCAATTTGCATAACCCAATCAAGGTAGCAACTGAATTGTTTTAGGAGGCTGCTGCTTCAGTTTCTGATATGCAAACTTTGTGCCCTGGGGACTCACAGCCTCTTCCTTGAGTCTCAAACCCAGTCAACATTCCTGGAGCTCACTGGCTCTGCCATCCCGCTGTGCTTTATACATTTTACAAAGGTCACTATGGGAGGAAACAAGACACTGTCTGATGGCTTTAGAGATTACATACCAGTACCTCAAGCTAGCCTTATTTGCAATGCTTAGAGTCAATTGAAGAGCAAAGGAAATACCATAGTCAGCTCTGTATATATCAATATAAGGAAATAAGTCTCGATACAATCAAAGTTGCAGCAATTGTTCTGCACTCAAGGGGAGCCACTCAAATTGTCTCCCACACTGGTTAGTTGAATCAGGAGTGATTTAATAAAGTGCTATTAGCCAGCTCATGAACTATCCAAGGAGATCAGAGAGTTTGGATACCACACAGCTAGGAATAGGTCACTCTGTGAAACAGCACCATGGCTACTCCTTGACTCAGTCCAGACAGCAGCCCACATGGGTTCCTGGCTTGGTCACTATACCTCTGAAGAGCCAGCGTGTTCTGTGCCAAGGGGTCCAGGTCAGTACCTGCTCTCTCCTATTGCTTGTCAGAGTCAGCCTGACCCTGGCCCATCTGACAGCAGTCCCCGGGTGTCTCTGGATCTATGCTGGCTTATTAGCTGCTCCTGTGGCCACCGATCCTACTCTCTTTCCCTGCTACTGCCCGTTGTCCCTGATGTTTCCTCACTGGGCCCCAGGCAGAACTCAGGACAATAATTCAGTGTTCCAGAAAAAGACTCCCAAGGGCAAACACGCAGTGACCCAGCTGGCCCTCTGTCCTCTGTAGTGCCCAGCCTCTGTCACCTGCCCGAGCTCCCACCCTTCTTGCCCTCTTCCTGCCATTTGCCTTCCTTGCAGCATTGTCTCAGCCTGGGCCCAGCAGCTGCAGTCCCTTGGCCATGCTTCCAACCTTAAATGCAGCACTGAAGGCCACACTAGTTTCTGCATTGGTCAGGCTTTTCTCATTTTCCTTGGCTCATTCACTGGTTCCCATATCAGCTGCTACCAGCTGTTCCTAGGGAACTTATCAGGCCACTTTATATATGGAAGTGAATGAGAAATCTCACTGGACTTGGTGATACACTCATACATTTTTCTTGACTCCAAAAAGCGATCTTGCTTTGCTACAAGCAATGATAGATGGTAGATCTTATTAAAAATCTATTAATAGGGGCCAGGGATATAGCTTAGCAGCACCATGCCTGCCTGGCAAACACGAGGCCTTGAGTTCGATTTCTGGAACCCCCCCAAGAAATTTAATAGTTCCAGTGATGGTAGTGCATGCCTGTAATCCCAGCAATCAGGAGGCTGAGGCAGGAGGATTGACGAGTTTAAGGCCAGCCGGGGTTACCTAGTGAGTTCAAGGCCAGCCTGAACTACATAGCGAGACCCTGTCTCAAAACAAAAAACAAAACAAAGCAAAATAAAACCAAAAATATCAACCTATTAATAGGATGAGTGATATGGGCTAAGACCTAGTCCAAGACCATTCTGATGATCCCACGAATCCCCTTAGTCAAACCAAAGTAACGGATCATGGGGTCACCTCTGTCCCAGTGTGACCTTGCCCAATTTTGTCAGCCTCTCTGGGCCTCAATTTCTTTCACTTATAAATTGAGAAGATTGGGAAAAAAGGGGTTGGTTTTTTAAGATGCCACCCAGCTCAGACAATGAATGGCTCACATAGCATTCTGAGCAGTGCCATTTCATTGTCTGGGAAGCTGCCCTTAAGTTTAGATCCTAAATGGGATTTTCCTTGATGCTTTCTGGTTTCCAAATCTTCTAAAGTAGATAGTATTCATACAATCGGGGGGGAGAGCTTGGGGGGGGACCACACTGCACAATACAAAAATTAAAGAGGCCCTTAACCTTGTGCCCCTCTTCCCTCAAAACACAGGGAGGCCAAAACTTTGGCTGCAAGTCCTCTGGGGAAGGGGTGAATAAGGAGTGCAGGGTAGAGACAAGCTGACCTCTGAAGGCCCCTGACAAGGCCACTAGAGCCTGGTCCCCAGATTTCACTCCCACGTGCAGCCTGGCCGCAGCTGGCCGCGCCCAGCTGTTACTTCCTGCAGTGCACAGTGGGCTCTGGACTGTAGGGAAGGATCCTATGGAAATATGGCCTGTGGGAAGCAAGGGTGGGGCTCAGTGTGTCAGCCCAAAGCAACCATCCTCCTGAAGCCACAGGAGGGAGGCTCTGTGCCTGAGGAGGGGCTGGGGGCTTGGGGAAAGGGCTCACTGTGGCTCAGGTTCCTGTTACTCAAGAAGTAGAAGCTTCTTGGGGATTCTTCCCTGAGACCACACACACACACACACACACACACACACACACACACGGAGTGACCGCTGACCACAAACTCAGAAACTGCTGGCTGCATTGTCACAGCCGCGGGTCTGGGTCAGCTCCTGAGTGCTAAAGGACTTGTGTAAATTGAGAGAACAGTTTGGTTTTATATTCGGGGAAAAAAATAGAACACACAGTAAGAAGCAAAGTGTTCAGAATGTCTGGGCCTGCGATGATGTCGCGGCTTCTCTCTACACTTCATCCTGAGATGATGGAGAGGTCCGGGCATCCGAGGGAACACAGCTGGGGCTGTGGTGTAGCTCAGTGGGGTGACAGCGTGGGCAAGGCCCTGAGTTCAATTCTCAGCGTCAAAAAAGAAAAACAAAGGGTGGGGGGCGGCAGTGGGGGATCTAGTTTCCAAAGATTAAACGAAAATTACAACCATTACAGAGATACTTTCAGATAGGAACTTTTTACATTTCTGCCTTCGCTCTGTAAGCGGTGAGGGAACGAAATGTGTGGCACACACTGCGCACAGTGGATTCCAGGCCCCAGGAAGGCGTGCAGTAAGTTAGTGGAAGAAAATGAGGCTGCAGTTGGGCAGGGTGCTGTCCTTTCTAGCTGTGAGCCTGGACAATTAACTCACTTGCATTCTGAGACATTTCTTATTTCATCAAATGAAGGTGTCACCTGTCCATGGGCTTGGGAAGTGCCTGCGATACACAGGTGCTTGGAAAATGCTAGTGCCCTCTCTCAGCAACTGTACCTGCTCTGGCCGCAGGAGGCAATGTGTGAAGTTCGGAGGGGAAATGGACACTTTGAAGCTCTGCTTGCTTGCTGGGGAAGCCCCAGACTCACAGCCCAGGAAGTTCTCATTAGGCTGGACCCAGTCCCAGAGGCCAGCCCCATCCACCCACCAACACCACTACCAACTTCCCACCCTAAAAAAGGCCACCGGCCAAAGTTCAGCAGCCCTGAGAGGCTGTCCCTCCACAGACCACAGTCATTCAGGTTTTATTTATGACAACTTCTTAGAACACACACATTCAATCTAGGAACAGAAATGTACAACAGGAGGCTTAAATAACTTTCATACACTATGTACAGTCATCAGCAGAGGTACAAAACTTATATACACCTTGTGCTAGCCACATCTCAGAGGGGCACACGAGTCTGGGCAGGGGGCGATGGCTAGAAAAGAGCTGGTAGACAGGCAGGGCCCCACTCCTTCAGGGGTCTTCTCTGACCATCTACATCAAGTAGTTTCTACTCCCTACTTCTTGGCCAGGGCCTTGGGACACAGTTGAAGTACTAAATTGGGGTGTGCTAGGGCTCAGGGGTCATCTGAGTACTGGAGGTATAGAGGGTGGGCATGGGCGACAGAACACAGATGCTAAAGAGAAACAACTTTCCCTGCAGAGTTTGCTCTGCAAGAAATGAAAATCTGGGAGCCAGGATAGGAAGGCCAGGCTCAGTGAGGGACACTGGCCATCGACCAGGAAGAGGCGTGCCCAGCAAAGAAAGCAGTGAGCAATTTCCTGCTTGAGATGGCAAAGGGACAATGCCACAAGTTTGGGCTTCACAGTGGAAAGGAGTTCACTGCTCCTGCTAGGCAGGCCCTGCCCACAAACATACCAGGCCCAGGCAGGGTCTGAACCACCAGGGAATGTGCCTGTGCCCAGCCCAGATTCCAGAGCCGGTGGCCCCCAAGAGTTGGGAGAAGGCAGGGCAAAGGGTCATTATGTCCCCTGACTTCACAGCAGCTGCCTGCCTGTCTCTACATTAGGTGGCCCGTGAAAGTCCCAGTGACTCAGTATCTTCACCGCAGTGGTTTTGTGCTTTAAACTGCCTTGTGGCCAAGCCACATAGCCCAAGGTGGGCAGCAGAGCTGGACAAAAGTGGGGAAGGAGTTTGCAAAGCCTTAGCTGAGTGGGAGGGAGGCCACAGCTGTTCCCAAGCACCTAGTGGTGGCGCCCTGACCAGCGCCAGGCTTGCCTGTGTGGCCTTTGCCCCTTTTCATCCCCTCCCTCCTTAGCAATCTCCTAAAGTGGCTCCAGGTGCAGCCTCGGGAGATTCTGGCTGCCCTCGAGGAGTCAAGTGACTGGATTGAAAGCGAACACTGAACTGGCTAACACTGAGGATGAGGCCTTGGTGTAGGTCTGTGCTGAAAAGCTGGAGGGCTGTAAAAGCCAGTTGGCTTCAAAAACTGGGACAAGGCCTGGCTCAGGAGACAGTCCGAGTCCACACTCTGCAGGCTCAGGAGGGCTGGCATCAGCCTGCATTCAGGCATTGAAAGACTGGGGAGTGCGGGCTAGGGTATGCCCTGCTCCTGGGGCCCATGGCACACAGATGTGACCTGGGCCTCAAGTCTCAGGGTGGGGACACAATGTAACATGAAGAGACCCAGAATTAGGCCCAGCCTTGCTCTGAGCACGGGCAGCTGCCTACCCCCATATGTGGCATCTCTGCCTAACTTGGGTCCTGGCCGAACTTCAGCGAGCCCCCTGGCTCCCAGTTTGGCCACACTGCCTGCTGAGAGCCCTGCCACTGTGCTCAGATCACAGCTGGTTTGTGCTTCCAACACTTAGGATGCTTGTGCAAGAGGTGGAGCTGGGAGCCTGCCCCTACCTAGGTACCCTGGATACTCCCAAAAGCATGGGCAGAGAACCCAGTGCATATGCAGCACAGCTTAGAGCAGCTCAGGGGTGACAGACTCAGGGATTTTGAGGACTTCAAGTTTAGAGTCAGTGATACTCGCCGGGACAGGGGAGCCAGCCCTGCCGTGAGGTAGTGACCCATCAGAGATGCAGACAGTGATGAGCACCTCTCGCAGCCGTAAGACCACACCTTGTGCGAGAACAGGCCTTGAAGCTACAGTACAGTCACCCCAGGCTGGGGCACCCCCAGCCCATGGGGACGGGAAGTGGGACACAAGTCTCACGTGTTTCTGTAGTTTGTAAACAGTCATGCAGACGGGGTCATTCTTACAGGGTATAAGGTCAAAGCTTTCCATTCAGGCGGGGAGGGCTGGATGGGGCAGGAAAGGAGACTGGTGGTCACTTCTGAGCACGAAGGGAGTTGCCCAGCAACCCTGGGGCAGCCAGAGGAAGAAGGATTTGCAGCCAGTGCAGACAGACCACTCCGGTTCCAGGAGACCAGCATTCGAGGCAAATGATCCCACGCTGGCTCGCCAGACCTCACGTCGCATCTGGCAGGGGCCACACACAGGCAGGACAGCCTCTTCAGCCTCTAGGGTAGCGCCAAGGAGGGAGTGGCCCCACACAGCCTTCACTGGGGCCTGGCCTGACCCTTCCACGCCAGGGCAGGCTCCAAGGCCCTGGCCACACACAAAAGGAGCCGAGGGCAGAGACAATGCTACTGCTGGAAAATTCAAAAGTCACCAAGTCCTCTGAACAGGGAGGGATTCCCGGCTCTCAGACTGAGGCTGAGAAGCACGAGATCAGTGTGGAAAAAGTGTGGACACGCTTGGGGGAAAAGTCTGGGATGAGGGATGGAGCTGGCCCCTTCCGACCCACCGCTGTAAATCCAGAGTTGTTCCAACAGGGGGCGCCTGAACACCGATTTAGCCCCATGCTTGGCGCTGTGAGGCCACAGCCCCAAGGGTAAGGGAGGCGCCAAGAACAACTGCCTCCTCACCAATCTAAAAGGATGGGCCATGCACTATGCTGGGTTTAAGGCTTGAAAAAGTGTCTCCTGAATAACCGCAGGAAAAAAGCTGACTAGACTCCCGGTCCCAATTGATGATGCAAATATGGCTGACCCAAGCTGCTTCCTACCAGACAATCCACTAAGCGGCTTCCTACGTGACGACTGTGACCGCATGAGACAATGGGGAGTGGGGCTCCTGGCCCCGGGCTGCGGGGGAGCGTGCCCTCCTCCCTGGGGCAGAGGGCGAGAGAGCTGTGAGAAGACACAGGTGGCACCGAGGGCATGGCTGGTGTAAGGCTGCCCAGCAGGGGGCCAAGCCTGGGCCGAGGAAGGCACTGAAGCATCAGGCAGCCTAGTTGCCAGGGGTGCACTAGAAGGGTCCCCGGGGGCACATTTGGGGCTAGGCTGGAGCTGCAAAGGGTGGAGGTGGGTATTTCCCTCCACTACAGAGCGCCGTGGGTGCAGACCCCCTAAGAGCTGAGGGGCAGAATGTGTGGGAAGAAACTTCAAGTCAGTTTCCAGGAGGCAACAGGAAAAAATAAAAATAATAAATAACCGAAGAATTCCTGACCATCTCCTCAAAGGGGTCTTTCCAGTAGCTCCTCCGTGGCCCTACTGGAAAGGGCTGCCAGGGAAAGGCTGGGCTCTACTGGTATCAGCTGTTGATGGACACAGGGTTCCGGCTCAGTTGCAAGCTGACCCACACCTGGTCTCCATGGTTACCTGAGGACTACCTTGTTGGGTCTGAGGCACGGGCAGTGGCTCAGAAGTTGGGCTGGGGGATGTGGGGGAAGCCAGCTCATCAGAGGGGCACCATGGGGCTGGGGCTACTTTACCTTCCTATAGGGCCCTACCCTGGGACAACAGCAGGGAAGACAGGGCAGGGCCGGCTGGAGGGGAGGCAGGGAGTGGCTGGGGGAGAGAGAAGAGGGGGTAACGCCTTTGGCTTCACAGCTTAACTCCTTCCCAACCTCTCTCTCACCAAGAGGCTCCCAAGAGGCAGGGGAGGGACAGAGGGAACAGGACACTGTGGAAAGTCCAAGGGAGAGGAAGGGGAGCAGGAGAGGGGCCACACCCTCTGTCCCCGTGCAGCTCCCCATCCGGCTGGCCACAGCTTCTGTTCCACGCGGTGCAGGCTGCTGGGGCGGAGGGTCCGGGCACCCCTGTGACCTAACTCCGAGGGTGGGCCTCTGGTAACCGTCGTAGGCTCCAAAACTTCACTGTCAGGTCACTGGCAGGAAGGACAGAAAAGGAGCTGGTCAGCTCTCAGAGTGGGCCCAGCTGGCTGCCCCTAAAAGTCATGGATGGGCTGAGTACCCCCCTTCCGACCTGTGGCGGGGAGGGCAGAGAGGCAGGCACTGCTTAGGGAGGGCAGACTGTTGGGGTAGAAGCGTGCTGGGCAGTGGGTACCCAGTGGGGTCCTCCTGGGCTTTTTTTTTTTTTTTTTTTTTGCTGATTTTATTTTGTCCAGGCCTGAATGCTCCCCTCCCTCTGCTTCCTGCTACTGGTACCCCGCTCCTGGGCCATGGGCCGCTGTCCATGCTTGGAAGAGGGGAGGGTAAGGCAATCTCTCTGGGCCAGGCAGAATGTGAAGGGAAAGGAGGAAGAAAGAGTAAAATAATCTCATACCGTCAAGAAGCAGCTCAGATCGAAGTGGGGAAAGACAGGGAAAAGGAAAGAAGGGAAGAACAAGAGAGGAGATGGGGGACGATGGGGAGGGTCAGGGCATGGTGGTGGCGCGGCCCTTTATGGCCAGGACCCGGCGAGGAAGGCAGGGGGTGAGTCCAGGGACGTAATTCCACAACTTTACCCGGCAGTCACTGTGGGGGGAGAGAGGCAGAGGCAGAGAGGAGAGGAGGAAGACAAGGGACACGGGGGAGAGGAAGGACATGGTCGGAACAAGAAGGAAAAAGAAGAGATTGTCTGAGTAGCACCCCTGGGACTGGGGGCCTGGGCACTGCCTGCACAGGGGACCAGATTGGGGCTCAGGAGCTGTGGTCTGCAGGAGGCAGGGCTGCTCTGTGATCTGAGAGCTACTTGGATAGGGTGGTGACAGGGTAGCGTGGAGACAGTGGGCGAGTCCTCGCCTGGAGCCCAGCAGCTCCCTGCTCCCCTGTCTGCCTCAGTAGCCAGTACATTGGCCAGGCACAAAAAGGAGGGCACCATGGGTCTGCTTCCTGAGCCTCCCAGTTGTCCTGCCCACCCGAGGGAAAGGGCTGGAGCAGAGGCAGCCCCTCCGTGCAGCACCCACCTGGAGGCTGTGAAGATGTGCTTGGAGTTGGTGCAAATGGCGTTGATGGGGCTGTCGTGGCCCTTGATCTCCCCAATGGGTGTGAAGTTGTCCACGTTCCAGACTTTGATGACACCCGCGCGGCAGGCGCTCAGTAACATGGAGCGGCCTGGGACGAAGGCCAGAGCACACACCCAGTCCTTGTGTGCATTGGGGATTTGCTGCAGTAAGGAGGATCAGGGCTGATAAGGGTTGGCGAATGTGAAGTAGGGAGGGACCAGTCCTGGGGCCCTAGGAGCACGTGCTTGCTGGTGGTGGAAGGCCACTGCTGGACTCCCCTGGCCTTTCCAGGGGCCACGAGACAGGCCTACCTCATGAGCCAGGGCGGGGGGCTTCAGGGGTCCAGGGATAGGGCCTTGTCTCCTGGCCCCCAGGTTCAAACCTAAGATTCTGCTCTGGTGGAGAAGTCTTCAGCCCTCAAACAGATTAGGATAGTAGAACTACTCTTGGGAAAGGGCACCTGTGGGCTTCACTTCCAAACCCAAGGGCTGAGAGCAAAGCCTTTGTTAAGAGCAGGTGCCTAAGGGGACCTGCAGAAGTACAGGAGGCTGCAGGGGGGAGGGGCAAGGACAAACACGCTTGGAGAGCTCTGAAATCCACCTGTGGGGGCTCTGCCTGGCCCACCCTCTCCTTTCCTTCACCCCTCCCACCTCTACCCTACCTGGATGAGCTCCTGCTGTTCCAGATCCCACTTTTTGATGCCATTGTCCCGGGAGCCACTGAACAGGATGTCTCCCTGGATGGCCAGGCACTCGATGCCATCATAGTGCGGGGGCTCAAAGTTGTGAGTGGGGCCAATGGTGCCCGTCACACACTCGCCCAGCTGGAACATCTGCAAGGGGAGGGGTGGGGAGGAGGCAGAGGCCAGGCCTTGGTGCTGCTGTATAAATATTCACCATGGTTCTTCCAATTCCCCCGCACAGCTTCCTCCTACTCCCTAATCACACAGTTTCTGCCTGCACCACCAGGCAGCAAACCAAATTAGTGCTGTTTGTACACTTTGCCCTGCTCCCCACCATTTATCTCGTGTGTGTGTGTGTGTGTGTGTGTGTGATACTAGAGATTGAAGTCAGGGCCTTCCCACTGAGCTAAATCCTCAGTTCTTTGATTATTTTATATTATGAGTCAGGGCCTTATTAATTCACTAAATTGTCCATAGTAGGCTCGAATTTATGATCTTCCTGCCTCAGCTTTCCAGAAGTGCTAGAGTTACAGGTGTGTGCTACCACATCCAGCTACCTATTTATCATTTTTGTTTTGTTTTTTGAGACAGGGTCTTGCTATGTAGTCCAGGCTGGCCTTGAACTCAATATGTAGCCCAGGTTAGCCTCGAACTTGTAGTGATCCTGTTTCAACCTCCCAAGTGGTGGGATTACAGCCGTGAACTACCGTGCCTGGCACTATTTATCGTTTTAATAGTTGACCTTCATCCTGTTCAGATTTTCCATCTACCCATAGACATTTAGGCTGTTTCTAATTTTTCCCCATTTACAAAACAATGCCACATTCTGTAGCTCTGTATGTACTTCCTGCCTTCTTCAGTGCTTTCTTCAGCAAAACCCCCCAGAAGTCTAGTTATTTCCATGAATCTTCCCAAGGCAACACAAGATAAAGATAGAAGAGACTAGAAGAAATAACCTGCAGCCAGGCTTCGGGGCCAAGAAGCCTCAGATACCTTAACATAGTGGTCCTTGGAGCCGGTCACCACAAGGTCATGCTGATTGGCAGTCTGGGTGACCGTCAGGCACATCACAGGGCCAATGTGACCAGTCAGTTTGCCAATGGGCTGAAACCTGCAGCAGGGAGAAGCCCGGGCAGGGGTGGTGGGTTGTGGGAGACCCTGGATGAAGGGGACATCTGTCCCAGAACAAACAGGCCTGGCCAGAGTACCCCACTCCCCCATAGCAAAATCAAGAACCTAGACTTAAGTGTCCCAGAATCCCAGAGTCTCAGAGGGGCAGCTCAGCTGCATGGAGGTCAGAAGGCAGCTGAAGCTCCGCCCACCCCGGGGTGGGTCACCCCACTCTGAGATCTGGCACTCCAGATCCAGGACTGACCTGCTGAGCTCCCAGATGCGGACGGCATTGCCCGCGGCAACATACAGCATGGTGCCCGAAGGGCTGAGGGCCATCTGGTTGATCTGGTGCTCCCCCTGGGCACTGGTGATGGCACGCGTGGAGGTGGCGGCACAGGCATCGCCTGAAATGACCTGGCCTGAGGACCTGCCCAGGGAAGAGAGAAGCCAGAGGTCAAAACTGTCCCATCCTGTGGGCCAGGAAACTCATCAAACCTCACTCAGGCCAGCCCAGGTGACCCACTTTTTCCAGGAAGCCTTCCCTGCTGCTCTCCTCCCAGTGAGATGCCTGCCGTGTGCCCTGCAGGGGCGCCTGCACAGGCGTGGCAAGGCTTTAGGGTCAGGGCAGGAGCCTGCATTTTGTGAAATCACTTAACTTCTCCTCATCTATGAAAAGAGGCAGTAATACCCATTGTTTCCTTTTTTCCTAAGATTTTTTTTTTAAAAGAGCAGTTTTAGCTTTACAGAAACACTGAGTGGCAGACACAGGCATTTTCTGTGTACCTCCTTCCCCCGACACACATAGCCTCACCCGCCACTGACACACACACACCACAGTGGTGCCTTTGTCACAAATGATGAACCCACATGGACACACTTCACACTCGAGTCCATGAATTACGCTGGGGATCACTCTTGGTGTTGTACATTCTATGCACTCAGACAAATGTACAATATCTGCCATTATAGCATCATACAGCATAAAATATTGCACTACAAAAATCCTGTGTCTACTTCTTAAGGATCAAATTAAATATCAGACTATGGTTTACCAAGTGCATGTAAAGACAAAACATGACTTTTGTAGGGGGCCTTACTCACCCTGCTTCCCAGTACTGCTTTCAGGATCCTAGGGTTATACCTTACACATTTCAAAGAACAGGACTTGGCGAGCTGGGGCAAAGGTGGGGGTCAGGCAGGCCCCAGGTTCATTAGTCTGCTGCCCCAGATACTGCCCTCAGCCAAGCGATCTCAAACCCATGGCCAGGCAGGGCTCTGCTTAGAGGATCACTTGGGTTGAGAAGCACTGTCCCAAAGCAGCCTGCTACAGTCCAGCGGTGGGACAGGCCGAGGGAGCGGGCACTTACGTGAGTGTCCGAATGCACTTGGCTGAGTCCCGAATGTCCCACACCTTGATGTAGGAGGTGGACACGGAGAACACGAGCCCTGAGTGGCTGCAGTACTTGATGGAGACCACATTGTTGGGGTGGCCTTTGAGAGCTGCAATCTCTTGCCCAGTCACCAAGTTCCACATCTTGCAGCTGCGGTCTGTGGGAGATGAGGAGGGGAATGATGTCAGCCTGCGGGGACAGGCAGCGCACCCTCCAAGGCTGTCAGGGTGAGCAGGGGGTGACAGAGAGATCTAGAGGTGGATGTTCAAGTTGGAGGGAGAGAAAACCACATACAGGAGTACGCATAACAAACTCAGGGCAGAGAGTAAGTTGGTAAGAGCCCTAGACAAGGGTGACTTATGTGACCACTGTCAAAGTGACTTGAGCTAAAATAAAATTACTCAGCTTTTAGTGCCTGTTCCTACAAATGCTAATACTGATAACTGAACAAGCAGATCTTATAGGAAACCTTGGGATCAGTCATCACAGCTTGATAGACACCTACCTCTCCTTCTGAGATATATACATGCTTATGCTTCTGGTTTTTTTTTTTTTTTTTGCGGCACCAAGGCTTGAACTCACAACCTCATACCTGTCAGACAGGCAATAAGTCACTGAGCCAAACTCCCGGCCCTGGTTTTTTGAGGCAGGGTCACACTGTGTAGCTCAGGCTGGCCTTGCGCTCTCGTTGTAGCCCAAGCCGGCCTTGAACTCAGCCTCCCGAGTGCTGGGATTAAAGGCATGTGCCACCACGCCTGGCTAATGCTTATGTTTCTATTACCTGTGTCTACTACAGACTTGTTCCTTTCTGGCAGTCAAATTTCTTTCTTTTTTTTTTTTTTTCCGGCACCGGGGATTGAACTCACAACCCTGGCAGGCACTTAAGGCACTGAGCCAAACTCCAGGCCCTGGTTTTTTGAGGCAGAGTCGCACTATGTAGCTCAGGCCGGCCTTATGCTTGCGTTGTAGCCCAAGCCGGCCTCGAACTCACAACGCTCCGCCTACCTCAGCCTCCTGAGTGCTCTGGCAGTCAAAGTTCTATTTCTTCTTTTTCTTTCTTTTTTTTTTGGGGGGGGGAATACTGAGGATCAAACACATCACTGACCTCACCCAGCACCCCCTCCCCTTTGTTTTTAATTTTGAGACACACAGTCTTGCTAAACTGACCAGAACTTGAATTTACAATCTTCCTGCATCAGCCTCCCTCAGTGCTGAGATTCTGCTGGTTACATTTTTGCCTGCACTGCTGTGACAGCAACGGACTCTGGGGATTGTGCTGCTAACCTGCTTGGCTAAAGGTACTGGGTGATGCGGGTGCTGGGTGAGGTCACCGGGGCAGTGGTGTTGGGAGACTGAGATGAGCAAAGGCAGGGTGGGCCCCTGAGAAGTTTCCAGGGGGGTCTGGAAGGAGGTGCTGGGTGCATCCACAGGGGTCAGGTCTGAGGAAGACGGGCCAGGCTGTGCATGGCAGGAGTCCTGAGCTGAGTCAGGAGGTAAGGGCAGAGCAGGTTGACCCCCCTGCACCATGCCTCCTATGGCTCTGTGTTCTGTCTGTCACAGCCCACTCTGGCAAGGGACATCCGGGTGGGTGGGAGACTCTACGCCTACCTGGCCTCTCAGGGCACCACGCACCTTTGGACCCTGTGAAAAGCAACTCGTCCGTGGCATCCAAGCAGAGGATGGGCTTGGTGTGGCCCTCGGCCATGGAGACGCACTGCAACGGGGCTGTCCGAGCACCCTTGGCTCCTCCGACCGGGGTAATGATGCCCCTTCCCAGGAGAGAGGGAGAGAGTACACCCGTCAGCCAGGGATGCTCCAGCCAGGCTTACAGAGGAGTATGGGAGAGGGTCGGGCAGAAAGGGATGAGGGCCTCATGACGGCGACTCCAGGACCTCTGGCTGAAGTCCGCTGAGGCCGAAGAGTGGGAAACGCTGTGCAGGGTGAGGACAGCCTGTCTTTTTGTCATTGTTGCACTGGTGATAAAGCCCAGGGCCTTCACACTGAGCTATATCCCCAGACTTTTTTTTTTTTTTTTTAAATAGTGAGGTAAAATCTCATTGAGTCACTTAAATTGCTCAGGCTGGGCTCAAATTTGGGATCCTCTTGCTTCAGCCTCTCAGAGTACTGGGATTACAGGTGTGTGCTACCATACCTGGCTGAGGACCTGTGTTTACAAAAATCTGTAGTCACTACCTTAAACACTTATAGGGAATAAGCTCCATGTGAGGCACAGCTGGAAGGAGAAGCAGGCATGGGCCCCGCATATGAAGAGGTCCTGCCTGATGCCGCCTGATCCCACCTGATCTAGAAACCTGAGATGTAAACGCACCTGTGCCCCAGTCAGCAGGGCACAGGCCCAAGGGCCAGAGTCAGCCCCTGCAGTGCCCAGCAGAATCTTCACTCTGTTTCTGTCAGCAAGTATGAGGGGTAGGAGCAGAGACACTCAGGCCAGCACCGTCACAGACAGCCCGACCACTGTCCCTCCATTTCCTCAGGATTCCCTCTGGAGTTTGTGGCTCCCAAAGGTAAGACAGACAAACAGACACACACACACACACACACACACACACACACACACACACACACGCACGCACACATCCCTCTCGCAGGTTTCTGTTGGACCACCACGGTCAGACGCATGTCTGCCATTTACCAATGGACAAACCCCTCAGGCCCCAGCTTAGCCTGGGGTTAGGAGGTTGGGGGCCTCTCTGGAATGAGGCTCTCCACACCCAGAATAGCACCTCCTTGTTCCCAACTCTGAGGGAGGGAATGGTGATGAGCCAAATGAGGGCACGCACTTTTTGACACCCATTTCCTGAAGGTTCTGAGGATAATTTTTAAATTTTTCTTCAGCAAGGGTCTTTTGCAATGAGAGCCCGCCTGAACTATGTCTGAAAATCTAGTTGTTTTTCAAAGACAATGCTGTTCCTGACAGTGACACTACGGTTGCAGCACTTTCACAAAGGCCCTGTAGACTTGCCCAGGGGGCCTACTGGCAGTTGGATATATGCACAAACAGCTCCCCTGGCTGGCCCTGCTCCCCACTGGTTGAGCCATCAGCCTGAGACAGACTGCTGTGAGGATGTGTGGAAAAGAAAGCACTCGCTCTGACGTGCAAGGCTAGCACGTGGTGACTAATGTCTCCTGGTGGTGAGGCTCACGGCACAGCAGGATTAACAAACACCGCCCCCTGGGCTGGAGCGTGGAGCAGAGAGCTCTGGAGGGCCGGTGGTGCACAGCCCACGGACAGCCTTCCTGCTCAGGAGCTCGGCCCTGCAGGTCCTGGGCTGGTCCCCTGCTGTGGAATTTTGCGCTAGGCTGGCTGCAGGGCCTGGGCTCTGTTTGTCCCCCAGGCTGAGTGGTGAGGGGATGCCTGCATATCCCTGTACCAAGAGATGTGGGCAGGAGGTGCTGCCACCCTGGGTGGCCCTGTCAGGGTTAGGGTCTGAAGGGCTCACCCCACTGGCACAAGTGAAGTCATGAGGACCCTGAGTAGCCACCAAGCCACTCAACATCTTTTAAAGGAACAGCAGCCTAGTTGGTCCCCGTGGCACCCAGGGCCTTTTCCCTGCCCTGGGCACTCAGCATAGCCCAGCCACCCCCGGCTTCCACGCTATGCTCCTCCCTGCCCAGGCCGGGAAGGAGAAGAGAACAGAGCCAGGCACAAGCAACTTTGCCCTCACCCCAAGCCCCCAACTCCAGCCAGGCCTGGTGCAGCCAGAGGCCCAGAGACCACCTTGGGTGGGAGGAACCATGGGCAGGAAGAAGTGTCAGGAGTGGCGTGGGAGAGAGGGAGGCAGCGGGCTGGGAGAGGAAGGGCCGCATGCTGAGGACAGGTGTACAAGCGGGGCGGGCCGGTGCAGCGGGAGGCATAGAAAGACAGAAGAGAGAGAAGATCAAACGAGAGACATTCTGTGTGTACCTCAGGACCTCCGACAAAGAGGAGTCGCTGTCATCAGACCTGGGGAGGGCAGAAAATTAGCTGGATTAGGGGAGAGAGGAAAACACACAGGGGTGGCAGAGGTGGCACGGCGGCAGCAGCGGCAGGGAGGTCAGAGGGCGGTTATTCTCGTTGAAGAGCTGAGCAGAGAGAGGGAGAGGGAGGAGGGCCTTTGGGGAGAGCAGGGAAGGAGGTGGGGACAGGCTGGCCTGGGAGCTGGGAGACTTTCCCAGGAGTGAGCCACCAGGGGTCCCTCAGCTAGCAGGTGGGGAACAAAGAGGGTCACAAGAGATGGGGGGAGGTCAGGCCTATACTTGGGGACATGGTTCTGCGGCTCCCTGTTGGTTCCAACCTCTCTGGCTGCCCCACCCCAGCAATGCTGGTACCTGCCTGAGGCTGAGGGAAGCCATGGCTGCTTGTACCCTTCCCTAGGAGCTGGCTTCTTCCAGGATTTCTTCAGGGTCCACTTTTTTACAAAGCCAACAACGGTCTCCAAAGGAACCCACTGGGACCATGCCCAGAAGCCAGCTTGGTACCACACATGGGTCCCAAGATCTAGGCCACTGGATAGGACGAAGGAGATCACCAGGCTGGGATTCCAATCTTTACAAAAAAGGGAGCAGTTGTAATGGCATGGGTGAGAAGTACAACCTGATGGAGGCCTGGGTTCTGTCCACAGCTGCAGCCAGAGCTAGAGCTGGGGTGGGTTTGGGGAAGGAGGGCATCCATGGTACCGAGTCTGACCCCCAGGCTCAGCATTCGGGGGGGCATTTCTGTGGGGAGGTGGGCAGGTGAACACCAGGTCCCAGGTAAAGGACAAGCCCTGCCCCTTGCAGTATGAGAGAAAAAGGAAACTCCAGAGGGCCAGGGTTGGCCAAGAAGTTTAGGGGAGCACAGAAAGGAACAGAGGGAGGATGGGGTCCTTTCCCATCCCCCACGCAGAGTCCCATTATTTGGGACAGGAAAGGTGGAGGGATTCCGAGCTCTACTCAGCTACTTTCTAGTTGTGAAGCCCTTAGGCCTCCTCTTTGGGCCTCATCCCTCTTCCACGAAACAGGGAAGACAATGTTCAAGGCTGATTTACAGTTGAAATGAATCATGAACAGGGGAGCAGGTGGTGAAGCAAGGCAAAGATGCCTTTTGAGCGCAGGGATTGCTGTTAACAGAAATTGCAATTAGCAATTACACTTTGGTAACAGGAGCTTTAGGTACAGGTTAAACTGGCTCTGTCTGCTGGACAATGCATAACAAACCCAAGGTGCTGTTTAGTGTTTGTGGTTGGATAGGGCAGTGGCTGAAGCTGAAGGAAGGAGCTTCAGAGAGAAGCAAAGAGTCAGCGGGAGCAGAGGAAGGGGCAGTTCTGGGGACCCTTCTGGTGTGTCTGCCCCCCACAGCCATCAGCTCCTGGCTGGCCCTCCCCTATCTTGGTGGCTTCCTTCCTGCCTTCTCCTGAGGTCCCAGCATGCTTAGAGGCAGGGAAGGCCCACAGTCAGGACAGAGAACAAGGAGTGCCAGGGCCTCGTGACTCAGCAGGGCTGGGGGCTGCCAGCTACTCCCACCCACCTTCAGCACAGCCTGGCCCACCAGCTCCCTTCCCTCCTGGGGACCCTCCCTGGCCACCCCCAGCCATGCTCTCACTTGTCCAGCGCTGACCCCTGGCTCTGATTACTGGTAAGGCGAGAGAAGACATTGCGGTCATTGCGAGGCCGAGTGGGTGGGGATGAGGGAGGTGTGAATCCCACGTCTGTGGACCTGGTGAGTGGGGATAGAAAACAGTATTAGTGACCACATGTCTGCCCACAGACTCACACTGGTGCTACCCTGACACCTGTCTTGGCCACAAAACCCAGGGGGCCAGGCCTGCTGCATGGCCAGCGCAGAGCTGCCCCCAGTCCAGCTCCTAGATACTCTTCTTCAAAATCCATCCTTGTATTCATGGAGGCTATATTTTGGAATTTATCTACTCATTGAAATTCCCATAGCAATACTCCTGGTGCTTTCTTTGTATTATTCTTGCAGCTGTGTAGAAAAATTTTAGTCATTCTATACATGTTTCTTGCCAAGGGTGTTTCAGTTCTGATTCCGGAAACAAATATCCTGTTCATGGACAATTTAGTGCCATATTTATTATATTTTTTGTGCTTTTTGATGGTGGTTTTGATTTTTAAAATGGTTCCCAAGCACAGTGCTAAAGTGCTGCCAGGGTTGGTGGTGTAGCCCAGTAGTATAATACTTTCTAGCTTGCACAAGTTTGATCCCTAGCACCACATAAGAAAGTAAGTTAGTAAGTAAATGAATAAATAGAATTTGCTGGTAACACACTTCTGTCAACCCAGCGCTCTGGAAGACTAGGACAGGAAGATTGCAAGTTTGAGCTTTGTCTGGATAACTCTGTGAAGCCTTGTTTTAAAATAAAAATTAAAAATGGGTGGAGGATGTGGCTCAGTGCTAAGGTTCTCAGTTCAATTAACAGTACTGCAAATAAGCAAATAAATAAACAAACACTCCCAGATCCTATTCTTTGAAAAGCTGTCATTAGGTTCAGCTGAAACCTTGCTCCTTTTGGAGCATCATCACGGGTTTGACCCAAATCTTCAGGCCGCACCTTAAGTATGTTCTCTCAGTTCACAGGCAAAGCGACAGTCTGAAACACCAGATATACAGATATCCTTTCAGCTCCTCCCCACCATAGCAGTTTTGAAAGCTAATGTCATGGGTGTCTGCGCAGACTCCGGAGAGGAGGAAAGGCTGGGAGTTGGAGCAGATCCTCGCCCTACCTCCCTCCAGGGCAGATAGCAAGAGGTCAAAACGAGCTCTGCTTCCTCAGTTTAGCTGTGTGACCTAAGGGAGGCTGCCAAACCCCTAAAAATTAAGTGCGTGACCACAGCCACCCTGCCATGTGCGGAGGCTCTGCAGGACCTGGGCCATGTGTGCCTGATCACTGGAGACTTTGCTGTTCTGCCCTGACCTCTCTGGTTCTTTGATCTTCTCTGGTCCTTTCAAAACATGAGGTCTTAAAGGGAGTGGAGGCTCTCAAGGAGCCATGGTCATGAGAAGAGGCCGGAGCATATCAGAGCAATGACCAATTACGCTCATACAAGCAGCCTTCCCTGAATGCACATTAGCACACAGTTTTTGGCATGTGGCTTGGCTCCCCAGTTCCAGGTACCTAATGGAGTTGTCTTCCCTGAGCCCACCCCTGATCAGGTGAGGAAGGGACCATGAGCGAAGCTCAGTGACTCACGGCCAGCTGGCTCAGATTAGAAAGAGCACACAACTACAGAGTAGAACCTCACATTCACATAATCATCCAAGGACTACACTGGCAATGACTCTAGAGAAGACTCTGGAACATGTTCTCACCTGATGGGTTGCCCTCGGTCATATGACTTCCTCCGGGTCAGAGGGGATGTCTCTGAGCCTCGAGACTGCCGAGGGCTGGAACAGAAGAGTCCAGTGAGGCCCAGACCCTACTTCCTGCCTCCCTGCCCCCAACCCTGTAGTTCTGCTCCCCTCCTTACAAAGTGTTGCCCCGGGTGGGCAGGCTGACAGTGCGGGAGACCTTGTCACGGTAGTAGGGATCACGGATGGAGAAGCCCACTCCATCCTCTTTGATCTCGACAAGAGAGGCCAGGGACTTGGTGATGTTCTTGGTGGAGATGTCCAGTGGGGGTCCCAGGCACTCGGCCGACACGGCCTTCATTTGGGCAGACAGCTTGGGCTCCCCCTGAGGATACAAGGGTGGAAGGAGCAACTTGCCCAAATGGGATGGCTCATATTAGGGAGCCAGTGGAGTCCTAAGGAGGGAAATGGTGCTGCTTGGCCTAAGGAAGAAGAGCCCATGGAAGGACCCAGCAGACATTGCCAGGGACTGTCTGCTGTGCTGAAATTCACAGAAACAAAGCTTGTCTACTGCCCTTAGCTGGAGTATGCAAAACACAGAATGCCCACGTGGACCTCTCTGCTGGTTACCAGCTAATCATTTCACCCAAAACTCTTGGTCTTTCTCTTTTCAGTATCTTCTCTTTTTAGTAACTCGGTTCTGTCTAATAACTGATCCCTTGCTGTCAAACTCCCTTATTGTTGACTCCTATACTGTTGAATCAGCTATCTGCAGGAAAAATAGCTAGGTAGGGAGAGCTAGGTGTTGACTCAGGGTAAGAGGCAGAGTGTCTGAAAGTGGGGCGTCTGGATATGGTGATGTTGCTAGGAAGCAGGGGCCAGCAGTGGCTTCCTTTCATCTCAAAAGAACGAGCTGTATGCCGGGAGTTTGGCTCAGCAGCTTAAGCGCCTGTCTGGCAGGAGCGAGGCTGTGAGTTCAATCCCCGGTGCCGCAAAAAAAAAAAAAAAAAAAAAAAAAAAAAAGAACGAGCTGTAGCAGGTTACACATCTGGGTACCCCTCCCAACTCCAGGTTAGATCCTTTTTGGTACCTCCACCCCAGCTTCAGCAATGTCAGGGCAGGGCTGAGGTTGGGGTTAGAGCATACTAAGATGGGGATCAGGCTGTGGGACAGAGTTTACCTTGAACTTGAAGTCATCATGGCTGGTGGAGCCTTTCATGGTGAATGACTGGGAGAAGCTGAGGAAGAAAGACAGTTTAGGATCCTAATATCCCACTCTCTGGTTCTCTGGATCCTAAGACTTGTGAGTCCCAAAGGGCCCCCAAATCCTGGGACCTTATGGCGGCCCAGGTCCCCCGGTACCTCACTCCCAGCTGGGACTCACCTGCCCTCAGAGAACTCTGAGACCTCCTCGTCAGTGCTGGCATAGCCATTCTCTAGGAGGAAGGGAGGAAGGAAAAAAGGTTTGAGAGACCCCACGGAGTGTGGGGAAGAGGCAATGGCCACCCTCTCGCACCTCACCCACTGGGATCAGACCAGGTTCCTGGGAAATTCTGGGGAAGTGACCACCCCGACCACCTACAGCCAAAAACAAGGAGCCCTGGGAGGAGGCACGAGCCTTTCTCCACATCTGCACGTACCCTGCTGCACATTGTAGATGAGGGCCTGCAGCTCAGGGTGGGCCTCGGCCTTCTCCCTCAGGGCATCTAGGAGCAGGTGGTTCTGGGAGGACCCTGCCATGTCCGTCTGCCTCAGTCGTCCCTCCAGTAGCCGGATCTGGGCCTCCTTCTGGGCTACCTGCAGCCCCTGAGGGCAGGGAGTAAGGCCTGGAGTTAGCCTTCCTGGCCTTGGGGGGAACCCCATTCTCTTTAGCTCCCATATTAGCTCCACATTAGTAGTGGTCACCTTACGATACACCCTGTTATGGACTAATGTGTGTCCCCCAAAATTCCTACGTGGAAGCCCTAATCCCCCAGTTACCTCAGAATGTGTTATGTAGAGACAGGGCTTTAAAGAGCTAAAAGGGGTACTATGAGATCATATTGTTGGCCCCTAATCTAATATGACTGGTGTCCTTACGAGAAAAGATTAGGACACGGAGGCACACAGAGGGAAGGCTGTGTGACAACGCGAGAGGCGGCGGCAACCATCTATGGCCATGGAGAGAAGCATCAGAAAAAACCACTCCTGCCACACCACCTTGGTGTTGGGTTCACCAGCTTCCAGGCAAGAAATCCCTGTTGTTTCGGCTCTTTGTGGCACTTTGCTATAGCACATTAATACAGTCTCCTGGGACATACAGCAGAGCTGACAGGCGTCACAGGGGAGCAGTCTCAGTAGGTGCATCTGTCCCTGAGACTCAGCCCCAGGAGAGCAGGAAGCTCCTCCAGCCAGAGACAGAGGAGAAGAGTTCAAGAAACCCCAAGAGACATCTGGTGTTCTGCCATAAACCCTCCTGCGCAGACTGGTCCAGCTGGCTCCTGCTCCTCTGCCCTGATGTACACACACAGCCCCACCCCCCAAGAGACACAAGCCCAGCCCTGCTGTGGATGGCCCTGTACCAGACACACACAGTCACCTCTAACTGAGGCCCTGCTGTGTGCCAAGTGCTGTGCCAAGCCCCTTACAAGCATCGTCTTGTTTAAACTATGCAACCAGCAACAAGTTTGGTACGGTTGTCTCCCAGGTTTCAGTTACAGAATCCACTGCTCAGAGGTTAGCAGCTTGCCCCAGCCTGTGTGTGACGCAAGTGAGGAGAAGCCAGGTCTGTGCGCTACTCTATGAGGTATCTACCCTGGGGCCCCTGCTCAGGTGGGCTGCCCACTCACCTTGTCGATGGACGCCTTGAGGAAGTTGTCTAGCAGGAGGCGGGCTTCGGCCAGAGAGCAGGAGCTGATGACCACCGATGTGTCTGTGGAGTCCAGCTCCTCCTGGAACCAGGAGGCAGGGAACTCTGTCACCGGGGCTGCCATGTCCACCCACTGCTCCCACCTCTGTTGAGGCCAGGCTCAGTCCTGCAGGTACCTTGGTCTCCTCCAGCTGCACAATGGTGGCCTGGCAGTCAGTGATGCTATCATTGATGTAGTCAATATTGGCCGCCAACACCTCCATCTCCTCGGCTAGCTCCTGCAGCCCCTTCTCCTCCTCCGGGCTCTCAGCCTGCAGCCGCTCACGCTTCCTCCGCAGCGCCTCCTGCAGGAGGAACAGCTCCTCCCTTTTCTGGAGGGACAGGGATGGAGGAAAAGCCTCAGGAGGCTGCCTGGCCCTACCCACAACTTCCACCTCGGGCTGCCTGCTCAAGGTCCCCAGGGCAGAAGGAGGGGAGAGGAGAGAGGAGAAGTCACAGCAAGCGGGACAGGAGAGAAGGGGAGGCACCTACCTTGATGAGCCGCTCCATGTCGGCCTCCAGGTTGATGATGGTCATCCTCTGCATGACGATGTCAATGATCCTCCTCTCCAGGGACTGCCACTTGAGCCTGGCAGCCTTGCTGAAGCTCTGGCTGGCCCCCTTCTTCTGGAACTTCTTTCTGGGAGGCAGAGACAAAGGTGATTGGGTGTGATGTGACTACGCTTAGCCTCTGCAGCTGCCCTGAGCCCCCACCCAGAGTGACAGCCCTGGGGGCCCAGTACCTCCCAATCCTCGCTCTCCCTCCCCCTGGTCCTGCCCACGTTTCCATCCTCCGCCCACACGGGCCAGAGCACCACTGGCCCACCTCACCTGGCCGGGCGGGTGCCATTGACTGCGTTGGCTGGATGGTCCCCCAGGAAGTGATTGATTTTGCGGTTCCACTGGCGCACAATGCTGGAGACGGAGCGGGCCCCCGACTCAGCCTCAGAGGACGTAGTGCTGGCCGATACCTCAGCCCCTGAGTCCTGCATAGGTGGCTTCAGTCCTGAACGCCCTGCCACCCGCTCGGACATGGGCTTGGCCAGGCGCCTCAGTGCAGAAACCTGAGGAAGGGGGACAGGTGGGCAGGGCAGCATGTGGCTGCACAGAAAAGCCCAGTTTGGGAGGGCCAGGCAGGGGGAATGGAGGCCGCTCTGTGCTGGCCTGGGATTGGGGTGTAGAAGGGCCAAGTGGTCGCTGTCTGAGGTGAGCTGAACACAAAAGGTATGGTCACCTCTTTTTCAAGTGAGCAGCTCAGGCATTTGGGGACAGTCTGCAGGCTGCCCTTGTGCTCTCTTGCTGCGTAAGGCCCTTTTCACCAGCCTGACGCACTTCGGGCATGACTGTGTTTGCTGAATGACAGAAGGAAGAGCCACAGCCACAGGCAGTGGGCTCCATCTCCCTCCCATCTCTGGCAGAACTAGGACATGCTGCCCTTACCCCATGCCCAGGGACCCAGGGCAATGTTCACGAGTGTGCGCGTTGCGGGCCGGCGCCTGCCTGCAAGCCACTCCCTGAGAGCACTCACCTCCTGGGTTTTCCTCCTCAGGACAATTTCCTGCTGCCGTTTCTGGGACTCCAGGGCCCGGATCTGAAACTGTGGGAAAGAGGAGAGAGCCATCCACCCTCAGGCACGCAGACCCTCTCTGCAGATGGTCACAGGCTACTCAGCTCCGTGGGCAGAGGCCTGGCCTTCCCAGGTGGGATGAATCCCGTGCTACCAAATTGTTGATGAAAGGGGACCCAGAGTGAGCTCCCTCCCCAGAGGTCGCAGTGGGGGGACCCTGCAAAGGCAGTTGTAGTGAGGGATGGGGCTAGAGGGCTCAGCCCTGCCCTGCTTCTCTTCTGAGCCACATGTCCTGCCCTTCCTACAGGCTACGCTCTACCCCAAGCACAACCATTACACTTAGGACAGCAGGAACTGGTGTCCACCTGGAACCCATAGCTTCAGGGATCCTCCCAGGCCCCTCACCTCTTGTCGCCGCTGCTCCTTCTTGAGCTGAGCGATCTCTCGGTTCCTCTTGGTCTCCACCAGCCGTCGCCGCTGCTGCTCCTCCCGCATCTGCTTCATCAGTGCCACCTGGACCGAGAGGCAGCGGGGTGAGGGGTGGTGGTAAGACAGGGCTGGGAAATGGGGCTGTGCTCCAGCGGGTGGCTGGCCAGAGGCAGGAGCCTGCCCAGCAACTCTGGCTCAGGGCTTCAGGTTTTGGAGTGAGGGATATTCACCATCCCCTCCGCAGGAGTTGAAGCTACCTGGGCAGCCTGCCTCACAGCCATCCTCAGGGACTCACACCCTTCAGGGTTCAACCTTGGCCACCACCCAAAGCCACCGTCCTGGTCTGGCTATTCTAGGACGGGTTAAGCTGTGAATAGGGCCGAGGTGAAGGTCAGGGCTGGATTCCAGGGCTAGACTCACAGTGACAGCAATAAAAACTACCATTATTTATTGAGAACTGGCCACCTGCCAGCACTGTCCTTATGACAATCACAGGAGAGAGGCGTTATTGTTCCTGTTTAATAAATAAGGAAATGAATCTTAGAAAAAAAATACTTATAGTCATAAAACTAGTGATGGATGGCCAGACTTGGGGCCTAAGTCATTTTACCTCCCCAATCCATCTCTTCTTACAGCCCCAGGCAGGGAAGACACCAAGACAGTTCATAGCAAGCATAAACCCCCTGGATCCCAGAGTTCTTCAAGGTCTGGCCAAAGGTACTCAGAGCACCATTAGCGTGGCTGGATATGCCTTGATGTGCTAGGAAGCCACTGTTCCTGCATCCTGCTGCGTCTGCCTACTATTCCTGGTGCCCCAAACACAGAAAGCCAAAGTGTTCAGCCCTGTTGACACTTTTCAAGCATAGGGGGCAGGGAGGTTAAAACAGAGGCTGGTCCTTCCTCTGCCACTGAGGTCTGAGACAATATGGGGAATATCACCATCCTGCCTTGCTTGGTGGTCAGGAAAGAAACAGTATTCAGAGAAGTGAGCAGGCAGCCTCCAAGTGACCTAGTAGCTGGCAGAGTTGAAGTCCCCCAGGGAGGGCAAGCTGGGAAAGGGTGACTCTACAGAGGAGAGGCAGGTTCGCTGCTGCTCGGTATCTGGACATCCAGAGTGAATGTTCTTCCAAAGGCCTGGGACTAGGAAGGCCAAGTCAGACCCCTGACTAATGTGGGTCTACGAACTCTTAGCATATGAGCTTCTTGGGAAGGTGCTATCTATGTCTCCCTGGCCAAAGGCCCGTCTGCCCGATTTGCATGTGTGGCCAAGCTCTGTGGAGGCCAACACGGAGGTGATGGTCTCAGGATGGGTGAGAACATAACCATGCTGAAATGGAACCTGAGACTGGCAATGCTCTGCAGCTCTAAAGTAGAAGGCTGTGTGCCTTTTCCCTAGGAGATCTCCTTCATGGCTGCAGGCCCTACCCAGAACAGTTCTGTGGATCCCTGGCCCCCCTTGCTGAACAGTGGGGGAAGATCCTCAGACAATGACTTTCACAGCATCTTGTTAGAATCCTTGACTACTGCTCTCTCTGTCCCTCCAGTGGGAAACCCGGGCCCCTGCTGGGGCACTCCTAGGATGACCCTAGGCTGACTTCCAGCCTTGTGCTCACAATAGCACAGTCATGTGGATGGAGCTGGGCCCTGGCTGAAGGGCTTCGGCAATCCTGTGACTGACACACATAATATACATGGATCCTTCTGACTTTCAAATATTTCCTGGGCAGAAGATTATTTTCGCAGGCTTCAGAACGTTATGAGAATGTTCCTTCAAGATGCTCACCATGGCCACGGCCACCTGAGGTGGGAACTGGCCAGGACAGGCTGGAACCACCCCACAGAAGCATCATGCAGGCACATCCAAGGAGAGAGAGTGCGGACAAAGACCAGAGAGCAGGGGCTATCTGAGCCCACTGCAGGAGGCACAGGCCATGGTTGAATATGCTGCTGCTCCCCCGTTCCCCCTCTGCACCACCAGAGGGCGCCTGGGACCTGGGGGAATCTGTGGGAATTTAGTTCCAATGTTTCAATGCCAGGGACATCTTAGCCACCAATGGATGCATGGAAGTGAAAGGTGAAAATGAGGTTCCTCGTGCCCAGCCCAGACCAAGCAGGTCTGAACACAATAGGCCAGGACTTCTCCACTCTGATCAGGCTGATGGACCTGTATCCCAGGCTCGGCCTACCCAGAGGAGGAGGCTGACCAGTGATGGTTAGGTGGTCCATCTGTTCTAAGGGTCGACATAGGTCATCACTGCGTCCCCCTTCCTTGTGCACACGGTCAGCACCGGCTGACTCAGCGGTGAGGCTGCAGTTTTTGATGGCTCCTACGATGCAGATCCCTATCCCAACAGCCCAAAGAGCTGCTGAGCTCCCTTTCCTGTGTCTTTGTTCCCAAAGCCACACCTTCAAAGCTTGCTGGGGCTACCACCAGTGCTACACTTTGTAGGGGTCCAGGGCTGGAGTGACCTGGGGTACACCAGGGGCTGATGGTCAGAGCAGAAAGACCCAGGGGGAGGGGGCACAGATCTTTGAGTCCCAGGCAGAAGCCAAAACATACTCAGACACCAGAGGCACAAGATCTGAGCCTTGAACCAGGACCTCCAGAGCTGCTCCTGGGCCCTGGAGATGAGAATAATCTGAGCCATAGCAAAGCAGAAAAGGCAGGTGTTGTGCCATGCAGAACACACAGCAGACTAGGAGGCTGAGGACTGTGTGTGTTCCCGCACTACCTCCTAGCAGCTAGAATGACTTCTGAGCCTCACTTTCCTGTATTAAAATGGGAAAGATAACTGGGCTTCTTTCAAGAGGCCCTCCTAAGGTCTGAATGTGACTAGGCATGTAAGGTGACCGGACTAGATCCTGGCCACAGTGGTAATGATATACTATGATTCCACGCAAGAGTGGCACCAAACCAGAGGCCTCGCCTTTGTTCCTCTTTATGGAGGCAACTGTGGTGCTGCTTCCCACCACAGGGGCAGCACTGAGCAGAACGGTCCCCTTGCCCACCTCCTGTACCTGGGCCCTGCTAGGGGTAAGGTTGCTGCATCTTGGACAATGCACTCAGCCAAGAGGACAGTGTGCACGGCCAGGAAAGGACTGAACCAAACAATGCTGTTTGCTGAGAAGAAAATCCACCTTTGACAGCACTGATTATTTTTGACACAAAAAAAGCATTCTAAGATTCCTGCTCATCCCACCCTCAGGACTACCTTGGCCTTCTTCATCTCAGCCACCTCAGCCTGCAGCTTCTTCAGCTCCCTCTCGTAGCGTGACTGGTTCTTGAGCAGCCGGGCATGCTCCTTCTGCGCAGCCTGTAGCTTCTGCAGGTCCCGGTTCATCTCCCGCAGCCTCTTCTCATAATCTGCCTTGATCTTGTTGGCCTTCTCCTCCGTGTAGCATTCCATGGTACCTGAGGGGACAAGGGGTGGCCTTCAGCACCACGTGCCTGAGTGTCCCCAGCTAAGTGTGGGCTCAGCAATGGGGGAGGCAGGCAGGCGGTTCAAGTCTCACTGTGTGAGCTCAGGTAAGCCACTCCTCTCTGGGCCTGTCTATTCATTTAACAACGAGGGGATGGGACTAGCAGATGCCCATGCCCCTTCCTGTTCCGATATTCTACTGGAATGTGAGGGGATGCTCCATCTGGAGATCTCTGAGTCCCTAGCCCCCAGCTTCCCATGAAGGTCCTGAAGCCCACTCATGCTGGCTCAGTTCTGACCCATGATCCAGTGGGAGAAAATGGTTGGGGCCAGTGCAAAGGGGAAGAGTTAGTAAGAGAAGACAGAGGAATGTGAGCTGCAGCAAAAGGGATAAAATGATCCTAGATTCTTCCACCGGAACTGCCAACAGATATGTCAGATGGAACAGGTACAAACCAACTCCTCAATCTACCCTCACCCTTCATCTCAGTTAACATGAGCACTTTTGTCCAGAAGCTCAGACTCTGACACATCCTGCCTCCTTCACGAAGGCTCCTGCCTCCTTCATTTCCCCACCCAGGCATCGACAAAACCTTTTAGTTCATGCAACCACTTCTCGCCACATCCTGTCACAAGCCACCTCTTCTGGGACCTTTATAACTGTTCCGAAGTGATCACCAGCATCCACTTCAGCTCCCCGATGCAGCAGCCAGGATGATGTCTTTACAATGTTTTAAAATTGTACACCACATACTCCTTTCAAAATTCCACACCTTCTCATGACCCTCAGAGTATAAGGCAATGTCTTTTGTGTGACTGACATCATCTGTGCCATTCTGGGCCCTTGTCATTTCACCAATGTGCCAGGGACACACCTAGCCAGGCTCTGGGCAACTTCTGTACCTCTGCCTAGGATGCTCTTCCTGCTGCTCAGTCTGCCCTAGCACTGTCTCACCTGCAAGCTTTTGCTCAAAAGTCACCTTCTCTATGGAGTCTTCCACAATCATTCCTTTAAAAATCCTAACCTAGTCCCCAGCACTTTGAATCCATCCTTGCTTGTAAAAAAAATAATACTTGTTACCATCTGACATGCTAGAGATCCTGAGCTTCTTTCTCTCCCCTCTACAGCGTACAACCCATGACAGCAGGGATTTGCACACACCAACATCATCAGAATCTAGATGAACATCTTCTCCACGGAGGTATTCAACAAATGTTTGATGAATAAGTGGATGAAGGAATGAACAAATGAATAATCAGATGAATGGGCAGAGTAGCAGCGTGAGGAGGCAGAATGCAAGAAGGAAGCTGATAAAGATAAATTGGTCTCAAGGAACTGAATGCAGAAGAAAAGGCTGGATGGTACCATGTTCACATGCCTAGGTATAAAAAGGATTAAAGAATTTAAACACACAAGATGACAGTAAAGTTAAAAAAAAAGATAAATTTAAAATGTAGCAGAGAAGCCGGGCGTGGTGGCACATGCCTTTAATCCCAGCGCTCGGGAGGCTGAGGTAGGTGGAGCGTTGTGAGTTTGAGGCTGGCTTGGGCTACAACACGAGCGCAAGGCCGGCCTGGGCTACACAGTGCGACCCTACCTCAAAAAACCAGGGCTGGGAGTTTGGCTCAGTGACTTAAGTGCCTGTCTGACAGGCGTGAGGTTGTGAGTTCAATCCCCGGTGCCACAAAATAAATAAATAAATAAAATAAAATAAAATAAAATGTAGCAGAGGAAGTAGAATCAGACATAAGAACTTTTAACTGTGAGCCAAAGGACCACAGTAGAAAGGCCAGAAAGTTCCCTGCACAGAAGGTCAGGTACATCTCACAAAATGCTACAATGCATTTGAAAAGCAGCCCCAGAAAAGCAAGCAGATTCCAGGAGCTGGGCTGGGTGGGGGAGGGGGGCCTAGATATCCTGTCCACTCTGCTGGACCCAGAGGCCAACATCTGCCTATATGGGATGATGTGAGACCCTACTGCATCCCTGTCAGCTGCAAGGTGTGGTTTGGCAGAGGACTGGGGGGAAGCAGGGGTTGGGGCTCACTGAGGTTCTGCAGCACGCGGTCGCGCTCCAGCTGTGTATCACGGATCTTGTTCTGCAGCAGGATCAGCTTTTCCTCATACTGGTGTTTGAGCGTCTGCAGCCGCCGCTGACTGTTCTCTAGCTCATCAATCAGCTTCTGTTTGATCTCAATCTCACAGGTCAGGTCTGCCAGGTCTGCCTGGAAGTTCACCTCTGTAGGGTCCAGGAAGAGCCAGGTTCAGGCAGGCACCACTCTTGAGGAAGAAGGGATTCTTCTGGCCAACCATGATTAGTCAGTGACCAGAGGCAGGTGACCGGAAGTGATTAGCAGTGGGAAATCTCATGCTGGGTAGAACAGTGCCAGGTGGGGCAACACATTTGAAAAGCAAGACAGAGAGCTGCAGCTTGGAGGGTGGGTTATCTAGGCATCCTTCCCACCTGCTGGGCTCAGAGGCCAACACCTCTGATGACATGGGACCCTGCTTAGGTGGAGGAGATGAGGTGACTGAGAGGACTTTGCAGAGCTGTGGACCACAGCTAGCAGAAGGGACAACAAGCCCACTTAGGGGCTTGGTTTTGACATCAGCCGGTCCTATATTTAGTGCCCTGTTCTGCACTGACTAAACTTGGGAGAGTCATCAACTTCTCTGAGCATGTTCAGTGGTGACAAGGGAAAACCCAGCACATATGTGCAGGGCAGGAGCAAGGCCTCAAAGCACCAAACCATGGGAAAGGCAGGCATATAAGCACTCAATAAGGATGTGCCACCATTGTTAACATCATCATCATTCTTCTTGGTTTTTGGCCTAGGAGTTCTAGGCCCTGCACAACTGCTATGCCTGGGAACTCAAGTGGGCCTGACGCCAACCCAGGGCATCTGAACTTCCTCTGGGCTAAGCTCTGGCTGGCAGTCCCACCCTGGTCACCTGCCACAGGTGGCCCCTTTCACCCAGCCCAGGCCCACGCACCCTTCTCCTCTGGGTCAGAGTCAGAGTCTACCAGGCTCTCCTCGCTGCCCGAGTCCTCGTCTTCATCCTCACGCCCTTCCTCCTCTTCGCAGCCACTCTCGTCTCGCTCCTCCTCCTCCTGGGCACCAGGGATATGAGTGCTGGGCTTGGCCTCCAAGGAGGGGAACCCAGAGGTGGCGACCAGGTAGATATGACCTCTGGGTATGTCAAGAGGTGGGGAAGCCACACCCTCTGGGAAGAATAGCTGCCCCCCAGTACCCTAAGCACTGCCCTTGGAGGAGTCTCCTTTCCACATCATCTGTGTGGGATGAAGTGGGGGCCTCAGGGATGGAGATAACCATAGCAACCAGTCTGGGAAACTAGGAAACTCAAGGACCAACTGTGGGGAGCCACCTATACTCAACCGTGCACAAAGCTCCAACAGGCATGGGAGTGTCCTCACCTCCTCAGCCTCGTTCTCATCAGTCTCCTCACCATTTTCCTGTTGGAGTTTTGCCCTCTTTTTGAAAGCTTCCTTCTCTGGGCTGCTGAGAGAGAGAAGGAGAGACCAGGTTAGGGGGACTGACCCTGCTTGGAGCACACAGAAGTGAGTAGCAGAAGCAGCAGAAGCAATGCTTCTCCCAGTGGTGTATGGGGACAGGGCTGGGTTCCTGCTCTATGGAGAAATCAGCAGCCCCTCTCCATATACCACCCCAAATTAACCATGGGGAAAGCAGCACAGCATTGGAGAAGGTGTACAGGTGTGTATTAAAGAGGGGTCTCTCTGTTAAAAGGCTGAGCACATTTGCTCTGTGATTTCGCAGTTGAAATTGGGGGAGCCCCCATAGATGGGCTGAGGTTGGGTAGACGGTTCTTCCTGAATACAGGTGTGAAGTATTGGGGCTGGGGGAGACACCTGTGAGCGCCACTCCAGAGGTGCAGCACTCCACTCACCTCTTCCTCCGCTGCCTGACCTCCTTCTTCTTTAGCCGCTCCAGGTCCTGCCTGGCCCTGCGGATCACCTCAGACGCATCCTCCATGGAGCTGACCGGGCTGCCTCCAAAGGCCGGGCCGGCCGGAGATGAACCCAGGGAGTAGGGGCTCCGAGCCGAGGCCCGGGAGAGGCTGCGCCGGAGGGACTCATTCATGGCCTCGCTCTCCAGGAGTTTCGTCCTGCATGGGAAGAGCAGGGGTGGGTGGGTGGGGGAGCTGGTCTCACCCCAGCCTGGCCTGGCCAAAGGCCTCCAGCCGGCTCACACCTGCTAGGACTCACTCACCGAAGCTCCTCAATCTCCCGGATGTAGTTCTGAATCAGAGCACCAATAGCCTCATTGCCATCACCTGGAGAGGGGAGTCAGACGAAAGGTGCGGTAAGAAAAATGACAAACAGCAAGATCTCTGGCTTTCAGACTGGTAGCCTTGTATCTGCCTCTAGCAGAGCAGCTCACACGGGCCTGTTCCATAAAGGAATTTGTATCAAGGAAATGCCTGCACATGCGCACAGATGTACAAGGGCTGTGTGGGTAACAGGGAGAAATTGGAAACAATCAAAATGTCCATCCACAGAGAGCTGCTGTAATAAATTATTCATTATCACATATGGAACATTATGCAGTAGCTTAAAAAATTAAGTGGGTTTCAATAGGGAGATTTATAAAACATAATGCAAGAAGAAAAAGGGAAGTCACAGAATGATATGTATGATCTCATATACCGAAAATGCTACACAGAGTCACACACATAGATAAATACATGTGGGTATATATTTATATTTGAAACAAATGTGCTGATAAAGGTGTGAAAAAAACACACCCAGCTGCTTATGAAGATTCCTTCTGAGAAGCAGACAGGATGTGGGTAGAGAGTATTGCAAGGGCATTTTAACCCTTTGTGTCTGAGGTACTGCTGGCATGTTTAACGAGGACATGTTCATGTATTACTTGTGTCATAAAAATGCATCATGTAATACTCATGTCATAAAAAGCACAGCAATGCATTGATGCGGGGCAGGAAGGGGAGAGGAGGGTCCTAGCACGTGGATGTTCCAATGCCCCCCAACTTACCAGCCTTGGCCAGAAGCAGATTGGCCTCCTGGCTCATGAGATGGGTGACGCGGTTGTTGATGGCATCGATGGCCTCCTGCATGGCCTTCACCCGCAGCCGCAGCGCCCCGTTCTCCTTCTGCAGCATGGCGTTCTCCCGGTACAGGTCACTGTAGCCCTCGGCACCGTCCTCCCCGATCACCCGCTTGCCCTGGAAAGGGCGGGCAGGGAGCAGTCAAGTGCTGAATCTCACAGCTATGTACGCTTCACTCTTCCAGTGTGCTGGCCTCTTCAGGATGTGGCGGCACTGTCAGTCTTCCCAGGCCCCCCCGGCCCCCATTTCCTAACACACAGCTCCTGTCTCTCAGTGCTCATAAACCTCACATGGCTCCCCCCGACAATGAAGTCACCCCACCATCTCACCTTGCCCACCTCTTTATGCTTATTCTACTATCTCTGCATAGGCTAACCCCAGGGACAAACCTAGCCTGGGCAGGAAGCTAACAGAAATGAGTCAGTTGAGGTGGCAGACAGCAGGGAATGTAGGAGACAGAGACAAAGAGTCTCAGACTTGGTCTCACAGAGTCAGTCACCTGGTGACTCCAGTCAACTTAGTGCTGTTTGTTAGAGCTTCAAGGTTTTCCAGCAAAGCTGAAACTCTAATTTTCAGGACGTTTTTAGAAAGGCTGACAACTAAGTTGCATTCTTTTAAAACAAGTACAAGCCAATTTGAAATCATCTGTGTGCCAGATTCTAGCCACAGGCCACCAGTTGGTGACTTCAGCTTTGGTCACATAGAATTAGACACCTCCCCAAAGCAAGCATTCTCACTTCTTTTCCTTTATGTAAGACCTGTTCTCTACCTAGAATGTTTGCCCACATTTTTTTTTTTTTTTTTTTTGGTACTGGGGATCGACCCTGGGGCCTTGTTCTGAGCTAACTACATTCCTGGCCTTTTTAAAAAAAAAGGCCACAAAGTTTTCCAGGTGGGGGTTAAACTTGTGATTCTCCTGCCCCAGCCTACCGGAGTGCCAGATTTACAAGCATGCATTGCCATGCCTGCCTCTGCTCACCTCCTTTTGATGCTACCTCATTTGTTCAAAAGGCTTCCTCCATGAGACCCTTTCTGGTCACTGCATGAGGAAGAACAACTCTGTGTCCTCTGTCCCCCTGCAGGACAATGACCTATCCCTGTGTTCCCTACTGTCAACTATGCTGTCACAGTGGATCAATTTCATCTGTCCAGTGGATATAAAAACATCTCTGCCCCAGCTGTACTATCCATGTAACAAAGCCAAGGTGCTCCTCTGCCCCAGACTTAGCATTCTTCTAAAGTCTGGTGCGCTCAGTATTGCCAGATTTACCTAGAGAGGGCCTAGTGCTGGGCAGACACACCTGGCACAGAGTGATGCTCAAGAGGCAAAGGAGTGGGCAAGGGGCATGCCGAGGAACTCCAGAGAGATGACAAGGTGGTGCCCAAGGGGCACAGGCACCAGGCAGGCAGCGCTGTGGGATGTGGATGGGGAGGCACTCACCGCCTTGTACTCCATTAGCTCCATTTGCAGGCGTGCGATCTCGGCCCGCAGTGCGCTGATCTGCTGGCTGGTCTTGTCCTGGTTCACCACTACCTTGTTTTTGATGTTGCGAGCCCGATTGGCATATTTAAGGGTGTTGAGTGTCTCCATGAAGTCCCGATCTGAGGGGCTCACGCAGGCAATCATGATGGTCTGGCTGGAGGTGTAATCAGGCTGGGGTGAGGGCCAGGAACACAGCCAACCCAGAAGCACCACCTAGGAGCAGAGGTCCTGCTCCTACCCCAGACCCCTGACCTCAGACTCAATGGATCTGGGCATTCAGAATAGTGGAACCTGGGGCATAAAGTTCTGGACTACCTGGCTGAGAGTTTCCATTGTGAGAGGGTAGCCCCACGCAAGGGCTGGCAAGGTAGCAATGCCTAACTGCAGAACCCTCAGCTTAATGATGAGGACATGTGTGGCCTCTGTGTTTTTCTACTATTTCCCATCTCTTATCTCATTTGGGTGGTAGGACTTCCTTTGGGAATAGCTCTCCCAGCCTCAGCAGATAAGGACACTGAGTCTGAACATAACTGGGCAAAGGTCATGGAGCATCTCAAGTGCCAGCAGCCCAAGATGGAAGACCTCCTCCCCCTCTTCTTCATTCTCTTCCTTTTCTTCTCCTCCTCCACAGGGCTATCACGTATCCCACCCTTATAGCAGAAGTTCCCAGGAACCTCTCTGCCTCCCCTGAGTCTTCCCTGCATGTCATCAGTTACCTGTTGCCCCCCAGCGAGTCCTGGAGAAGCCGAGTGAGCTTGGAGTCCCTGTAGGGCACGTGTACCACCTTCTTGCTCTGGTCTCCCAGGGCGCTGATGACATTGCCCAAGGCCAGCTGCAGGAAACAGACTCTGCAGCTCAACAGTTCCTCAGGGAGGGAGGGCCCGGCACAACACAATCCCCAAGCCATCCACCTGTCTAGCTGGCCCCAGTAGTCCTCAGGCTCCTGGTTTGGTCCAAGGGCAGATTTGATGAACTGGTAAAATTAGGGAGCTGGGGCAAGGGTGAGGGCTGAGAAAAGGGCTAGAGGCCTAAAGGTGATGACTATGGGTGTCCAGGACAGCAGCTGGCAAGAGACCCAAGGAAGACTGGGCATGCATGGGGTCTCAGAGCCTTGGAAGGGTCTGAACCCAAGCTGTTCTGACTGTTGGGATTGTTGATCCTCCATGCTCCTACCAGGCCACAGTTGATGGAGATGCCCTCCTTGGCCCGCTCGCCAGTGGCCCCTGTCCGCTTCAAGCGTTCTGAGCCAGCCAGATCCACAAAGTGAAACTTAGCTGTGAGAGTCTCGTACTCGCTTGTAGGACCTGTGCCCTCTGGAAGCCTGGTCACCGCCTCGTTCACCTGCAGCAGAAGGTAGCATCTGACTCCCCCGTCTCTGTCCCACTTCACTGGCTCTCTGCTCCTAACTGATCTCCCCACAGAACAGACATGCAGTTCCTCGTCCTCTGCATGTACAAAGCATCTAATGTGAACACAGTACTTGCACACACTGGACTCCCATTCCATCTCCACAACACAACAGTAGAGGTGCCATTACCCCATTGCACAGATCGGGTAAATGAAGCTCAAGGAAAAAGAAAAGGAAAAATCAACAAGCGGCAGAGGTGAGCCTTGGCTCTGGTTTGCTGGCTCTTCCTCTTGCCCTCCCTGGGATACCCCTGGAACATGCAGCTGATGGACCCCATGGGCTCCTCACCAGGTCGGGCTGGGCACACACGCGCATCTGGCACAGGTGGATGGTGAAGATGGCGTGGGAGCGGGAGCTCTGGACATTCATCTGGGTGCTGGCCGTGGTGCGTGACAGGGCGCCCTGCTTCAGGCATTGGATCAGCTGGAGGCAGAAGCAGATGGGAGGACTCAGGACCACTGTGCTGCCAACCTGTGGTCTTTCAGGAGGCCCCATACCTGCCCTGGACTGCTTACCTCCTCCTGGGAGTTGATGAGGCGCGAAGTGACGCCCGTGGTGTAGATGCCGCCATTGGCATCCTCGTGGATCTTGATGTTGGACCTGCGGTGGCGGGCGTCAGTGTCACGAGTGCTATCAAACAGGTCAAGGATCTCTTCATTGTAGAGCTGCACCAGGAGGAAACAGTGGCTGGGTTTGTGCGGCACACAGTGTGGGGCCCAGGGGGGCTTTCTTGTGTTTATAAACCATCTCCATTTTGCAAAAGTAGAAAATGACACCTAGGAGATTAGCTTGCCCAGCCCTGTTCCCCAATAGGTTCTGAATTCCAGGATCCTCCTACTAGACAGGGAAGGAAGACCAGCTGGGCCTTAGGCTATTCACCATTGTTTCTCTCCCCAGGAACCAGCATCCAGCAGTGCTCAGTCCCAGGTGGGCTTAGGACCTGGAGGGGACAAATGGATGTAGGTCCTGTATGTCAGAGATGAGGAAGATATGACCATGATTTGGACAGATCTTATTATATAACTGGACTGGGAAAGAGGAAATGAGGATGTGATTCCAGAGGAGGAAGGGCAGGGGAGACCAGGGAGCCGCACCCTAATCCTGATGGTCCTCAGGATTGAGGTGATGACAGCCTCCTAGTGAGAGGAATGTCGGCTGTGCCCTGTGCTTGGGAGGAGAGGGGAGCACAGAGAAAGGCCGCTGTGTTCAGAGGCCTAAGAAGACCACTGTGGGGAGCTGACCTGGCCAGAAGTGGCCACACTACTTCAGTCTCAGCACTACTTCAGTCTCAGCCAAAGAGATTCCTGTGACTGGAACTGAGGACAGGGAAACTGTCACTGCGAAAGCACTGGGATGGCCAGCAGAGCAGGAGCTGGGGTTGCGGAGTGGGCAAAGGGATGGGGACAGCTGAGGCAGCCAGAAGAATCTCACGGGGCAAGATGGGAGGGAGGGGGAACTGCAGCCCTTGGACATCCAAAGCTTTAATGGCCTTAAAGGACAGAAATATTCCACCGGAGGTGGAAGAGATGGTGAACGAAGAGATAATGAAGGAAGAGATGGTGAGGATGGGGTGCACAGTGTCTCTATGGTGGGTCAGAAATACTTATATCATTTAACCCCTTGTGGTTACCCTTGGTATGGCTGCCTTGCTTTTGGGGGGCTTCTGTGACAACAGGATGGAAAAGAAAACAAGGAGCTGTGAAAAAAAAGCTTCTAGTGATACACAAGGAACAGGATACACACATGCACATGCGTACACGTGCACATGCACACACAGAGATAGGCGGTTTATCAGAAGCAGAAGTCCAGAAGGACACGGAAAAGCTCCAAGAGCCTAAAATACAGGCCCCTTAAGGGGAAGGCAGTGGCCCTGACTTCTCTTTCTACGGTCCAGGAGGGAGTCACTGGCACAGGGGATGGGGCATGAGGAAGCAAGGACATGGCTGAGGCCACATCCATCCCTCTTTCTAAAAACAACCAGGGTACAGTCAGAGAACTGCGTTTGGGGTGAGACCCCAGGGTGCTTCAGACCTAGAAAATGCCCTAGGGCTGGATCCTTGTTGGCTTAGATATTGCAAACTAGGGTTGTCTAACCGAGTGTCCCAGAAGAGCAGTCTAGTCAAGCTTTCAGGAGAAAAAGGTCCGCTTGGCATCCTAGAAAGCCTTCTAAGAGCTTCCTTCAAAAAAGAGAGCTGCTACCACTGGTGTTACTGACCTGGGGCTCAGCACAGCCAGCATCAGAAGCCCAGAGACCCACTCCTTCACCCCCAAAGCACCTGGCTACCACAGTTCCAGGATGACCTCCTCCCAGAGACAGGTAGGATCAGAGGTAAAAGATGGCCCTTCTGGAGGAAATTTCTGTCCTGTGATGTGAGAACCCTCAGAGGGGCAGGAATCATCTCAGCCAGAAAGGGACAAGCAGGCTGCTCGGAGGCAGGAGAGGGACCCAGTGAAGGCCAGAAGGAAGGGAGAGAACTGGAGCTCTGACCCTGTGCCAGGCAAATGCTTCTAAGCCATCCTCACCAACCCTTCACTCAAAGTGGTGAAATGACATGCTCAAGGTCACAAGTATCAGAGGTAGAAACAGCCAGGGTTCAAGGTCTTATAGGGCGTCAACCCCGGTCCCATCTGATACAGGAAACCCTTCAGAATGTCCCACCAAGTGGTCCTCCACGCCTTGCTTGGATACTTCCAGCATTAGGGAACTTGTCTCCTGTCAATGTCCCTATAGCTCCCTAGGCTCATTCCCCTGCACTGGACGAGAGTCCAGTGCTTACAACACCTACCATGTCTCCCTCAAGTCTGCCCTATAGACCACAGTACCTCCAAGAACTGAGCGCTGACTTTGAACTCAGGCCCAGCTATGCCTTGTTCCTGTGCCCGCCGCTTGCGCTCAGCGATGCCCCCGAAGAGGTGTGCGATGGCTCTCGGAATGATACCCTGCTCCTCTTCTGATGTCGCCATGTCAAAGCCAGTGCCCATAGTGTACGTTTTCCCTGCCCCTGTCTGCATTGGCAAAGACAGAATGAAGGTGTCACCAGCAAGTCCTGCACCTCGCCAAACCCTCTCACCCATCTACCACCCAGCAGAAGTCTCTGACCATAGCTTCCCTCTGCCAACCAGGAGCGGAGCAACATTCTCAGACAACACACAAAACTACACAGCCCTGTCTCGATTGCTCTGGAGGTAGGGCTGTTTCCCCATCAGACGGGGGAAAATCAGGTGGCCACTGGTGGGGGCAGGAAGGGCTTACCTGCCCGTAAGCCAACACTGTGGCATTGTAGCCCTCGAAGCAGCCCTCAATGAGCTTGTTCACGCAGGTTGTATAGATCTGTTCTTGCCATGTGTCCAAGTCAAAGACAAAGTCATAGGTGAAGGCCTTATCCTTCCCCAGCAGGACCTGGGGCTCCCCTGGGGTGACAGAGGTACAGATGTGACAGCCCTCAATCTTCTCCTTTGACAGCTGGGGCCGGATCCTGCCAAGATAGGAAGAACCCTGGGTCAGGTTCACTTTTGTCATATTACCTGTCACCTTCCACTTCTCTACCAGCTGGGAGGGGGAGGAAGTTAGGAGTCCCCAAGTTTTGGTAATTCAGTCATAATAATACAAACATCACCAAAACTTGCAGTCGTTCACATTTACAGAGTACTCAGCGTATCTTAAAGCTGTGTTGAAAGTATTTTACAGAAATTAACTCTTGTGTGTTTCACTACAAACCCATGCAGTACTTATTGTTTTTCTGATTTTACAGATGAGAAATCCGAGGCTGAGAAGTTTAAATGACTTGTCCGAGGTTGTATGATGGAAAATGACAGAGCCCAACCCAGGTCCATGTGACATGAAAACATCTTCCCAGCTAGACCAGGAGCCTAGACACCAGCATGCCTCTGAGTAAAAGGATAAGATGCTCGCCCACTTCTGGGGAGACAAAGAAAAGGGACAGGGTGGGAAAGAGAGGGACAGGCCTGGTGGTTCCCTGAATGCTGTATCACACTCCTTGAGCCAGGGCTAAATTCTGGTTGTTACGGTTTCTAGTATCTAGGTGTCCCATCATGCCTCGAGTGATCACAGGCGGGGCTTTGGGGAAGCGATTGGCTCATGGGGGCACTAGAGTCACAGGTGGGTTAGTCCACCAATGAGTTTACAGGTAAACGTGCCATCAGGAGGTGGCGCCTGATGGGGAGAGGCGGATTACTGGGGGCACAGCCTGGGAGGGTGGCTCTCCCTCCTGCAGGTCCTCCCTTCACCTTCTGCTTCCTGCTGCCATGAGGTGAGCAGCTTTCCTTTGCAGGCCTTTCCCTTTCTCCTTCCTGGATTGTAGCCACTTGACTGTATACTGAAATCTCTGCACACCGTGAGCCAGAATAAGCCTCTCCTCCTTTAAATTGTAGAGGTCAGCTATTGTGTCTCAGCAACAAAAAAAAATGACTAAGACAAAGGGTCCTCCAGCCTGGCAGCTCCCTTCCCTGATACCAGAACCTGGTGGACATTCTCAGGCACAAGCTCTGGCTCCTTCCCAGGAGCTGCAGGGTCAGACCAGGCACAACCTTGGCAGCCTAGGTCAAGCAAGAAGCTCCCTGTGAATGGCAGGGACCTGTAGAAGGGACACTAGGTCAGCCACAGGCTGGGCCCACAATCCTGATCCTGGCAGGCTCCCCTGTACAGGAGAGGGAAAGTGGTATGAAGACTGAGTAGAGAGCCAGGCCTGGGCAGAACTGTCTCCATCCAGCCACCCTTCTTCCCTCTCCTAAGCAGCCATCACCATGGCAAGGTACCCATGGCAACCAAGCATGAGTCAGCGAGCATGCGTGTGCAGGCATTGGCAGCAAGCACCCCCCAAACACCCTAAAGTAAAGGGGGGCTAGTCTCCGATGCCCATGGGCCTCACAAGCCAGAGCCATTGGCTGGGTGCTCACAATGAGCCACTTGTCAGGCTCCCTCTCCCTAAGCCAACATTTACAAGTGAAGAAAGGAATGAGAAGGACCAAGCCACCCAGGGACCAGAGGCGCCTAGCCACGGAACCCAGGCCTTCAACCTGCCATCCTGTCCCTGTCCCAGTCTGCCTCAACCCCCAAGCCCACTCAGAGCTGCAGAACAGGCCCAGGACTCACCTGAGTAATGTACCTGCCTGCACTTTGCCATGACGGGGCAGACTGAGGAAATGGGCAGATCCTTAGCATGAGACCCTCAGGCCCAGTCACCACCTGAAGGACTTCCTTCAGAAGTGTTTCCTGTAAGGTGTGAGGAATGGAAGCCCAAGGAGGTCGCCACCTGTATCCAGAGGGCTCTGGGTTAAGCTAAAAGTAGAATCAGCTTCTCAGCCTTTGCCTGACTTGGTTTCTAACTAGGAAAGGAGAAGCTGATTCGTGTTCAGCCTCTCTGGACCCACAGACCAGTAACTTCACCCATCCCCCACTTCCACCCCAGCAAGGTTCCTACCTTGACTTCTACCTCTAATTGCAGCAGCCTCACATGCTGAGTTCTTACTGTATGCCAAGCAGTGACTACGGCCCTGACACAAATTAACTCTGTTTGTGTGTGTGTGTGTGTGTGTGTAGGGAGGGAATGAGGAATAAGGGTTGAACCCAGGGCCTTTACACTTTTTGTTTTTTAAGACAGGGTCTCGCTAAGTTAGTAAGTTGCACAGACTGGGTTTAAATTTGTAATCTTGCCTGGCCTTCCAAAGTGTTGGGATTACAGGTGTGTGCCACCAGACCAGCATGTATTAATTCTGACTTCACCATAACTGATGAGGTTACTACCAGTCACAGACAGTTAGGAGCCAATTTGAGTCCAAACAGTCTGTACACATTGCCCTTTCGATGCACCTACACTACACTGGCTCCAAGGACCAGGTCTCAGAGGGCCAAGAGAAAGTCTCACACTTGGGAAACAGAGCAGACAGCACCTGAAAAAGGAGTGTGGCATGCACATGACACAGGACAGGAATCTGGGCTCTGGCCCTCAGGGCTGGCCTAAGATAGATACCCCCTCCCAGGCCATTCAGGTGCTTCCAGGTAAAATAAGGGGCTGCCCCAGGCAGCTCTGAGGACCCCAGAGCTGTGTGGACCAGTACGAGCTCCTGAGGACACCCTCTTTCCCACGTGTCTGCCTGCAATGGGATTTCTGGATCCAGTTCAAAAACCATTTAATTACTGCAGGCAGATGGCAATGCTGGTGATTGGAGGAAATCAAATCAGCATCCCTGGAGACAGAGTGAGTAGGCAAGGGGCAGCAAAAGCCCTGCTGCATGGGCCCTTCAGTGAGAGGGGCTTCTCTTTTGGCGAGCTGCCCCAGACTGGTCAGTCTGCCTGCCAGGAAGGAGACAGTGGGCAGAAGAGCAGGGTTGGGAGGAGGATGTAGAGAGGGGTTCCCCAGGGTTTCAGCACCCAAAAGCTGTGGGGGTCAGCTGGGGATTCACCCTGGGATGCTTCCTTGGCCCAGCACATCCCGATATGGGGTTTCCTATGCCACCCAGCCACAGATCAGGCCAGTCTAAGCACCAGCATGCTTTGTCAGGGTGCAGGTGGGAAGCAGTGTCACCTAGAAAAATGGGTACAAACTTAGAGACAGAGAACAAGGCCTGGAAGCCCAGTGTCAGTTACAGGAGTGGAGCTAAATGAGTAACTGTGAATGAAAGCAAAGGAGAAGGAAGATTTATTTCATGGGTGCTTTCTGTGAGCTGGTACTGGGCCAGGCAGCACCTCAGTTTCCCTACTGCAGTGATGCTATGAGCTAGGAACTCCAATCCCCGTTTTCCAGAATGGGAAGCTGAAGCCTGAAGTGGTTATGTCACACACAGTGAATCCAGTGAAGCTGGGCATCAACTCTCCCATGTCTCTGGCGGCTTCCTGTCTAAAAAATTCTCCATTTCTAAATCACTAAAGAAACATCCTCCCAGGTACCACCATCAGAGCTGGGGGCTGGGGGAGCTGCCTGGAAGTCCCCAGGGAAGTTCACACTGGGCTGCCCTCTCTTCCAGGGCTCACAGTCCAGGACCAGCAGACAGTGTCTCCATCCTCTTGGGGCTCCTTCCTCACCACACCCTGTCACTGCCCAGACAGAGGAGACCAGAGATCAAGGTTCTTGTGCAGTCTCTGCCCTCCTGTGGCACCTGAGTCTCGGTGGCACCCTGCCTGGGTTATCTAGGTATCTTCTCAGTTTTTGCTTCCAAGAATTCCACCACCCTCTCCTCCAGTAGCCTCTTCTCCTGGTCCCACCCTGTGTGAGGTCACTTCTGTGAGCCACCCACAAAGCAGCAGAGGCCCACTGTAACCTAGCAAGGAAGAAATTCCCCTCGCAGCAGGATGGAAGCCACGCATCACCCTGGGGCATGGGAGGAGGGTCAGGGGACAGTCAGGGGTCAGGAGACAGTGATGGAGACAGTCTCTAAGGCCTTCCAACTAAACCCTGGGTGAGGACTAGGGTGAGGAATTTGCTTCAAAGTACAAGATATAAGGGGGCAAGAAAAAACCTCGCTGATCAACATAAATTAAAACTTAATGTAATTTAAAAAAAAAAATCGAACTGACAAAATATGGGTCAGCTGCTTCTTTTTGTCAGTAAAGATATGTGGCCCCAAAAAGCCTACGTCATTTCTGCCAGGGACCTCCTGAATCTCGCCCAGGGCGATCTTGTCCCCAAGCCCCACCCCTCCACCCCGCCCTTCCCTCGCTCCTGCAGGGACCGAGGGAGGGCGGGTTGGCTGGCAGGACATCCCTGCTCAGAAAGGCCCCCGGAACTCCTAGAACAGAGCCGGCCTATTTGCCACTTGGCAACCCGCAGGCTGAGCGGCGGGTGAGCGCGCCGGGAGCTTTTCAGAGGGAGGATCTGGCACCCGCGGCGAGGGCGCTGAGCTTCCTCAGCTCACAATTGAGCAAGGGCCGGGGTGGTGTTGAGCTGTCCCCTACCCCAGAGGTCAGAGCGTGCAGCGAGGGTCGCACAGGCGACCGAGGAGCCCCAGCCTCCAGGGCTGCCCCCGCCCGCTAGGTGCCCACGGTGGCGGCGGGGACAAAGGCTGCGAGCTGAGCGGAGCCGGGGCTGCGGGAAGAGCTGAGCTCAGCGGTTCTTCGGCTCTTTGAGGAGCCAGGAGGACAGGGCGGAAGGGAAGGACAGAGGACACAGGAGGAGGCAGGCGGGGTGAGGGGTGCTGAAAGGCTGCCAGGATGGGAAACTGCGGAGGCAGAGGTGACTACTGGGCACCTCCAGGCACGTGCCTGGGGCCCCACACCCAGCCAACAGCTTAGAGGGGAAGGTGGGGCCCGCCCAGCCTCACCCCCACGGTTCTTAGTGACGTCACACCCTGTTGGCCAATCACCCCTCCCAAGAGCTTTGCCCGGTGACCTTGGGCTCTTTGGGGTTGGTTTGGCTTTTTGGGTGAAGTTAGCCTCATCCAATCAGAGGGCTAGGGCTCCTTCCAGACCTGCCCTCCAAATGTTACCCTGAGACCCCTAAGGGTGCAGCCCCGGCAATTTCTACTTGAAGGGTCTTATATCTCAAAGATGAGACATAACAGGCTGCCATTAAAATAACTCACCAAGAACTATCAAGACTACTCGGATTTCCTCAACAAAGATGGTGCATGGTCTGTAGTTCCTGATGCTTTTTCTTTGCTGGCACTGAACCTGGAACCCGGGTTCACCTCAGAATACTAAACTTCTTCAGTTAACAACCTCTGCACTCACAGAGCAAGACTGCCTCTTGCTGGACATTAGGATGCCTTGAGCGTGCTGGGTCATCACGTGGTATTATTCGGTTCTAAGGGGGGCATTTTTAGCTAGATGTGGTGCTGCGTGCCTGTAATCTCAGAATTCTGGGAGGCTGAAGCAAAAGGATCCTAAATTGGAGCCAGTCTGTGCAACTTAGTGACTTTGTGAGACTTTGTCTCAAAATAAAAAATATGAAAAGGGCTGGGGATATGGTTCAGTGCAAAGGTCCAGGGTTCAATCCCTAATGCTGCAAAAATAAATAATAAGGTGGGCATTTTTGCCTCTAATTTACAAATGGCGAATGGGAGAGAAATTAAGTCATTTGACACAAGGTTGGTAGCTAATAAGGAACAAGGTCTCCTAGAAGACCACCCTCCCTAGCCATCAATGCCGCCCAGCAGAGCGCCCTCAGAGAACCAGCGTGCACACAGCTGTCCACCTGGATGCAGCTGTACTTGGGGGACTTCCAGGCCAAGAGGCTCCCTCTCTCCAGGTCCTCCCTCAAAGGCTTTCAGAACCAGAGACCTGGACTAGGAAACATCCTGTGACCAAGGTACCCAACATGATTAGATCCTCTAGAAAAAGCTCCAGAGGGCTAGATGCATATTTGCTCTTTGCTCTATTAGGATCCATTGAGCCTTTCTGGCATCCTGAAAAGGAGCCCCCAGAGGCAAGTAGGACAGGCCAAGGAGGGACCATAAAGTCAAGAAATGCAGCACTCAATCACTGGGTGTGCTGCACCCAAGCCTGAGGAGAAAAGCAAAATTGGTCTAGATGCCAATTACTTCTCTGCCTCATGCCCAGCCCAGAGATGGCACATCTAGCTCCAACGGTGGGCAGCTGGGACAGGGCGAGATCAGAAGTGTTATATCCCTCATGGTGGAAGTGTGTATTCATATCTCTGTGCATCTGAGGGCCGACAGGGAAAGGACACACAGAGGAGTCCTGTGACCTCTCATCACCCTGGCATGCAGGCTCACTCTGCTGTTTTGTGACCTGCCAGGGACCAGGTCTTCCTCATCAGTGACAGGACAAGATCAAAGGGAAGTTTAGCTACAGCAGGAAAAACTTAGATAAGCTGGGGGGAGGAAAAAAACCATTCTGCCTGAAAGACTGTTGAACGTTAGGAAAGGGCAGCCTAGGGGAGGCTATGGAATGTTCTTTCTGAGATATCATTCCTCACTGATATCATGCTTGCCTTCTTGGGTACACTCTACACCTCCCAGGCTTCATGGGATAAGAAAAACACCAAATATCTTTCAGAACCTAGGTGCCAGGCTGATTTATGCACATGAACACAGGCAACGTGTTGTGACAACACCATGAAACAAGGGATATGTGCCCTTTTACTGAGGCTCAGAAAGACATTTAACAAGACCACAGTCACACCATCTGTAATGGTGGAGATGAAATTCAAGCCAATTCTGCCTGTGTCCAATTCCAATGCAGCCACCAAACAACCGTGCACCAGGGCAGCAGAGAGGTCGGACTGGAGAAAAACGATCCTCTCAGACAATCTCAGGGGCTGATCCTACCGGCAGCTGCCAGCAGAGCCCTGAGCTGTCTTTTGGGAAAGCGTTTTCCCTTCTGTGGGGCAACTGAAGCACAGAGCCTGCTTCCCTGCCAGAGGAAAGCCATGCTCCTCTGTGGCAGAGAGAGGGTATCTATACCCGCACTTTAATGAGCACCCCCCCTTCCTCCTCCTCCTCCTCCTGATGGCAGCCTGCCAACTCTGGGAAAAGCGGCTGGAAGCAAAATCCCTGCTCTCTCAGGGGAGTCTGGCTCCCAGACACTCAGGGGCTTTTAAGTGACTTAGCGCAGACCAGGCATCTTCTTCCCACAGAAGTGTTTTCTCTCAATCAGGGTGCCGATACCCAACTTGGGGTGCTGGCCCTTAGCTGCAGTGATAAAGCCAGAGGCAGAGCCAGAGCCCTGTGACACCATGAGGGTCTTGTATCTTCCTTCTAGACCTTCCCTGGCCTCTCTGTGCCCCCAGCTCAATCCTCCTGTGGCTGCCCTCGGGGAAAGGATTCGGGCTTGCCCTGAACCCCCAAACAAGAAGGCTTTGTATGATAGGGTCAAAGGACACAGGTTTATGAGGCCCTGGCAGGCCTGGTGAAAGGGGCCTCCAACCTTCTGTGCCTGAGCATACCCTGAGAGCATGATGGGGAGGGTGAAACACTGTAGAATGTTGGGGTGTCAGCCCAGCAAGTAGGGTTGAGAACTCTGACCCCACCTCCCCCTCTGGGGAAGTCTCTGGCCTTACTCTTTAGTTTATCCCACAATCTGGCCACTGACTTCTGAGTCATGCCTGGGGTCAGGCCAGCAAACAGGAAGGGAGCCTGGTAGGAGGCAGTTTGGGGGGTCAGGGGTGCTGCCACTGAAGGCTGAAGCCAGGCACCATGAAGAAGCAGCAGGTAGACAGGGTGAGATTTCAGAAGCCAGGGAGCAGGATGCAGAGGAGGAGCTGGGAGAAGGGACTTGTAGTCCCTGTGTTGAGCTAGAGGGATCCCCCAGCCTGCCCTCAGGAGGCTACTGCACAGGCCTGGCCCAGAGCAACACCAGGAGCTTCCTGATCCTGGTCTGACTCCTCCCCTGTCTCTGGGGCCTGGGAAAAAGGGTAACCCAGCTCCCGGAAGTGCCACTCAGCTGTGCTCCAGCATGACTCCGATATGTCCCACCCCCATCACAGGGCATCTGTCGGGGGTTTCCCATGACCTCCTGGGAGACAAGAGATTCTGCAGAGTTTGTGAAGGCATCTGGTTGGGGACAGTTCAGCAGGGACTGGGCCCTGGGGATGCTCCCCTGCTGAGGAATGCAGAGCAACAGGCAGCTGGCTGGCTGTGGAAGGCAGTGAGGCTGTCCCCAACCCCACTGTTAGCCTGGGTGCAGTGGCTTTCCGTGGTCCACCTTCCCCCCAGCCTCAGGAAAGATAAGCCTTGCCTAGAGAAAGGAGAGGCAGCTTCTGAACCCACTCTGCTAGTGGGCTTCCATCAAGAAAGACAGAGATGGGCCGGGGATTTAGCTCAGTGGTGTAAGCGCCTGCCTGGCAGGCGCAAGGTTGTGAGTTCGATCCCCGGTACCATAAAAAAAAGGAAAGAAAGCCAGAGATATAGGGACTCAGGCATCTGGGGACAGGAGCCATGGCATTCCTCCTTCCATAAGCTGGAGGTAACGGGGCATTCTCCTGAGAACAGGATGCTGCCAGAACTCTAGCAGGCTGTCCTGGGGCTTCCCAGCCTTCCTATAGAGCTCGATCCTCCCCCTCCCCCATAGGCTAGATGAGCAGATAATTTGGAGGGGGGCTGACAGCCTGATCCCAGCCCAGCTCCCCTCTCTTGGGAGGGCAGCAACCTCTCCTCCGCAGCCTAGCACTCTCTCAGGGGCTCCTGGGAAACCAGAGGCACCAGGGGAGTCAAGGCTGCCCTCAACTTCCTTCCCTAGTGCCAACGTGGAACTCAGGCAGGAGACAGCTAGGGGGATCTAAGAATGGAAGAAATGGCGGGGGCAGAAGCTCCCCAAACCCAAAGGAACAGCTAGGATTTAGGAGCTAGGACCACAGTAGTGCCCGGCAGCGTTATGCCAAGCAACCCCAAAAGGCAAATGTGGACTCCTTAGCCCTTGCTCCACACCTGCATGGCACTATGCACCTATGTCACTTTTCTGTTCCCAGTAACTGTGTGCAGTAATACAGCACTGGAAGAAACTGAAGCATGGAGACCACAGCACTCAGCCACTTTGCAGCGGGATTGGGAGGCAGTTTACAGAGTCAGAGGAGCCCTGATCTGCACTGAGGTCAGTTGCAGCACAGCCTCTTGCATCTGCGGACTGCATTTGCTGATTTACACAATGAGCGAAACATCAGTTTAAGGAGATAATACCAGCACAGTGGCTGTCACAGGGTTAGCATTCAAGAAATCATACTACTTAGTTGCTTCCTGGTTAAGTCTCCTTTCCACCACAGTATGCTTTCTGCTCTAAATAAATAAATGGGCTGGAGGTGAATTCAGTTTACCAAATAGTTCACTATTATTTAGAGACACATCTTAGGTGTGCTGAAGTCAGGGCTTATTTTTTAAACATTTTATTGATATTTGACTCCTTAGGAGGTCACCTGCATATTGTTCCCTCCAAGGATTATATTTCTCCTACTTCATCCAGACCACTGCTGTGCACCAAGGAACAAATCAGAACATAACAGATGTTCCTCTTTTCCAGTGGGTAAAACCGAGGCCGAAAAGGGCAAACCAGGAAGGGGCCCCTTGACCCATCCAGCAGATGAAATGCACAAGTTTCAAACCTGCCCTTTGCGCCCAGGGCTATAAGGGTAAGAGTGCCAAGCATGTGTCACCTCTGTCACTTCTGTAGTCCAAGCCCCACCCTAACTCCACTCTGAGGTTTTCAAAAGCTGAGATCCAATCAAATAGGCTGGCCGGGTGGTGGAGGAGGGAGGTTTCCGGGGCCTGTGGTTACTACACTCCACTTCCTTGTGATGACATAAGGCCTATTTCTGCAGCGAGAGGCCACCACCAAGATTCTCAGGTCTCCACACAGCCGACATGAGGTCCTATCTGGGCCTCAGTTTCCCAGATCTGTGAACTGGACAGCATGGGACATGGTTAGCATTGATTGACACTGTCTGGCTTTGGGGCCCTGAAGACACCCCACATATCCACCCCTACAGTTTCTTCCATCCTCCTCATACTGTCTCCCTCCCAACCCCGCAGTGCTCACGATTCTAAATGTAGACATTGACCAAGATTTCAGAGCGGCCAGAACTAAGGAAATAACTGCAGCAAAAGAATCCAAATGAGTGAGAACACAGGTCCAGCTCAGCAATATCCCTTGGGTCCCTCATTGGTGCTCACCCCAGTCCCCTGCCCTACCCCATCAGCCTTGCAGTCTCAACATGGATGTGGGACTGGTCAAGGTACCTTCCCCCTCCCCAGCAGTCTGAAGGAAGGAAGTTTAGGGAAACTGGGCAGAGATAAGGGAGGAGGGAGTTAGCACACTAAGGGCTCCCCTCATGGTGGGGGCTCAGAACTGGGGGCTTGTAAGGGTCTTAAATAAACTCATCATGTGACTTGGCTTCCTTCCCCAATTTCAACTTTGCCAACTTTCATTTCTTAACAGTTGCCCCCCTTCTCACCCTATTTTTCAGATCTGTATTTCTGTAGCCTAGGGCAGGTGGCAGCTCTGCCTCACCTCTCTCCAGCTTTGCTGAACATCCTCCCCCACCCCCAGGTAGAGGCCAGTCCTAGTTCAGCCCAGGAAGTTGGGTGTCTTAGTACAAGGGGATTAAAGGCTGAAGGGATCACAGGGCAGCCCTGCAGCGCAGGCCTGGGGATCTCTCTGTGTAAAGCTGACTAGCCTAGGTTCAGGAGCAGGTGGGCCTGAGTCTACCTAGGCCATAGGGTGGGGCTGCTCACCCCAACATCTTTTCTACTAATCTTGAAGCTCCAGGTCCTGAAATGTCTTTCCTCTGGCTCTCTTGGAGCCCAGGCCTTTTCAGCAGGACTCTATAGATCACCGGCTTTGATTCAAATTAAAGGCCCCAAGCCCTGAGCCCAGGCCTAGAACTTCACCTAGTTAAACAGACCAGGCCTCTGTTTCTAAACACACATACACACACACACACCCCAAGCTGTCTTCCACTGGCCTCCCTATGCAAAGAGCTGGGCTCCAGGGCTCACCATAAGTTATTCTCATAGAAATTCACAAAACACTTCAGTTAGAAACAAGAAAGGATTTTCTGGAAGTCAGAAAAACAGTAAAACCTGGCAGGAGGTAGTGAGTCCTGGGGCTGGGGTGGGTGTGGGCAATTACAAATCCTTGGCTTTTCCTATAAATGCTCTACTTGACCACAGTCCAACACAGCCAGTCCTTTAGGTAGGACAAGCGATTTCCCGGAGGTAGAAAGAGATCCAAAAGCAAGAATCCCCTACGGCGCATCACTAGTACCATCTGCTCCCTGTCCCAGCCCCAGCCCTAGCCCAGTCCTACCCTCGCTCTCTGATTAGAAACTGGGTTCCGTCCAGGCATTGTCTGCCTTCTACAGCCAGCTGCCCATTGAGGTCTGTCGTGTGCCACGCTGGGCACTCCTGACGAGCTGCAGCCACAGAGCTGGAGCTGGTGGGGAGGAGTTGGGGGGGCACTTTCCTGGAGCCCCCTTCCACCCTCCCCGAAAACCTGGCGCTTCTGATACTCAGTCCCTCCTATGCCTTCATCCAGACCAGCAACTCAAGACAAGGCATGGGGCTCCTTGGGTCCCATTTAGGGCCATCTGACAGAGAAGACCTCCCTTTGGGACTGGGTGCAGAGGGCAAGTACAATCCTTTTTCTGGGGAGAGGGTACCAGGGACCTTTTGGTGGAGGCAATGGGAAGGGAACACCATGTTTTTGTTCCCCTCTAACCAAGGTGTTCATGTCCTGAGGTTCCCCAGGTGGGAACCCCAACACCACCTTACCATGCCCCAGCCCAGCCTGGAATCCTAAGCAGAGGTGCAGGGCCTTTGTTTGGCTCTCTCCTACAAGATGGAGTCTAAAGGATAGCCCCGTTGGTGGGGGCACCCCAGCCCCTTCCTTCCCAGCCCTGGTTCACACTGGGTAGGGGTTAGAGCTTCATTTCCCTTTTATGGTGATCGGGCTCTCCCCATCTGCTGCAGATGTCATATTTACATTTCACACTCCCACCCCCCAGCCTGCAGCTCCCTCCCTCGACCTCCAAGGGCTCTTGCTGCAATGTCAGCCCCAGCAGCAGCCTGGCCCCGCCCCGGCCAGCCCACTAGGCACCTGCGGGGCTCCTCTTTGTCTCAGGCTGCTTGGGGCCAGGAAGGCTGCAGCTCAGTGGTGCTCCGAGTACCACCTAGAGCGCAGGGACTGGGGTCCTCTATCTCCTTCCCCCAAACCCAGAGATATGATCAGCATCAGTGCCTCCTCTGTGGGCTGCCAAGGACTGCCCCGATAGCTGGGGGCATCTTTCCTGGGACACGAAGATGGAAGCTTTTCTAGTGCCATCTCTGACCCTGTCTAGAGGCAACTTCCCAGGACCCCTGAAATCTGGGTCACTTCTAACTCAGGGGATCCAGAGATGTGCCTCAGGGACCCACCCTAGACCTGGAACATGCCCCCTCCCCCAGCATACAAAGCTGGGGCAGAAATGAATGTTGCTATCCATATCTTTGCCTTAATGGCCAGTCCCAGACTAGTATTCTCCCAATATACCCCTCTGAAAGAGAAAACCCCAAATAAAAACGGAGAGGTAGTGTGGTATAGAGCGTCTCCACCCAGCACAAAGAACACAGATGGTTCAACTTTGCAGTATTTCCTGCTCTGCACCTCTGTGTGCTCCTCCCAACAGAACCCACCCAGTCCTGTCCTCTCCCTGCCTGATTTCTGTCAGGAGATGACTTCAAATCCCAGAGCTATTGGCAATGGCGTCCCGGATAAATCCATACAGCCCTCCTCTGCTCGGTTTCACCTGAGTGCCCCCTGGGTGGGCATCAGCCTCAACCCTCTGCCCTCTCACCCCTCGCCCCATCTCCAGAATCAGCAGGGTTCTATCCTCAAGCCACTGGCCCCATACAGAAGGCCAAGGCACCGATCCAGTCCTTCCATGAGTCCCACAACCAATCTTTGTCTGCAGCACAGCTCTCGGGATGGTGTGCAGTATCGGCTGCCTGGACAGAAAGCACAGCACTGACTGACTAGGGTAGATGAGGGGAAACATTTTTGCTCTCCCATAGCCGGGTATGAGACAGCAGCCTCGTGGGGAGGCGAAGAGGAAACACACAGACGCTCCGGCCCGGGCCAGGGCTGGGTGTGAAATACCGGATTTCCTTGTTTATTCGATTTTCTGATCATTAAGAGCTCCCAAGAGGGGCCCGAAATTACCACCCAAACAAAGCCACCTTCCAGCAATCCTCTGGGCCGCTGCTCCCCTGCGGCTGCCGGGCCAGCAAGCAGCGCCCTCCACCCGGCTCACGCCGGCCCCTCCTCCCCAAGTGCGGACTCCGGCACGAGCGGTGCCCGCGCCCCCAGCCCCGAGCCCACGCGAGACAAAGCCCGAGCCCTCTCGGCGCGCGCGCCCCTTCCCTGCCGTCGTCCCTACCTGACGGCCACCTTGACGCAGCAGTCCCCCTGGCCAGCCATGGTCCCCCGGCGCTAGGGTCTGAGGGGATCAGGGGAGGGGGTCCGGAGGCCAATGCCTAAGGCAGCGGCTGCGACTGCGGCTGCAGGAGGCGGGGACGCGGGTACTGCTGGCGAAGGCTGACGCGGAGGCTGGAGGTGACATGCTCTCCGGCGACAGGCAGAGGGGCTCACTCGCGGCCGGGGCCCCACGGCTGATCCCGCGCGCCTCCTCGCGCCATCGGGCGGTGGCGCGGAGCTAGCTGACAGCCGGCGGCGCGACCCGCGGCTCCCCACGGCGCGGCACACGCGCGCACACACCTCCCGCCCGGCCCGCCGCCTCCCGCCGCAGCGCGAACAAAGGGGGCGGGGGCCGCGCAGGGCCAGGCCCCGCCCATGAGCCCCACCGAGCCCGCGCTGGGCCCCGCCCCGTCAAGGAGCCACCAATCAGCGGCCGGGACGAGCAGCCGGGGGCGGGACTTATGCCTTTAAAGGGCCCTCTTGGCAGGCATCCACCCGGTTGCTGGCGGTCGGGCGGGTTTGGAAAAGTGCAGGGTGGGGGCGGAGAAGCCGACCACACTGGAGCGTCGACCCTCGGAGTCGGAGAGCCTCAGCCTCAACGAGATCTTCTTTTCAGAAATCAGGAAACAGACGCAAAGAGGGGAACCACCCAAGGTCACACAGCGAGTTAGTGGCTAAGCGTGGGTAAGAACCTCGGCCTTCTGGCCAGAGCCCTACACTTCAAAGCGTCCCACAGCGATTAGCGGTTTATAGTTCGAAACAGCCAGAAACGCTTCCCTTTACATTTATTCCAGTAAAGTCGCCAACCTTTATTGAAGGGGATTCTTGCTAATGTCTCAGTAAAATTCCCCCACCACCGTACAGCCTTTCAGCGCATCTTTTGGTAGGTTCCCGGCCAGGCTCCTAGCCCAGGCTGGCCCCTCCCTACTGCGGACCACGGTCCCATTGACCTTTATGACCCGCGGGTGACCCCACTGTGCCTGGCGCACACTCGGCTTGTTGTGGCGGTTGTGGGGAGAGGGTCAGTGTGGGAGGCCTGAGCTGGGCCAGGAAGAGGTCGGAACAAAGGGGGCACTCTCTAGCAGGGCACCTGGGTAGAAAGGCTTCACAGGGAAGTGAGTGGGAAGGGGAGGGAGAAAGGAGAAGAAGGAGGGGGAGAAGGAGGAGGAGGACAGCTGCCTACAGGAATGGACATAAAGGACAAGGGGAGTCCTGGAGCCTCTCACACAGCGCAGTGATGGAGGAGGAAACCAGTGCCATAAAGTCACAATTCCCTTTCCTGTCCACCTCCCCTCCCTCGGAGCTTGGACTCCTCCTCCCTGCCCCGTAACTCCCAACATTGGGGCCATTCACAGGGCCCCTCACCATCTGCCCTCCCTTCCCTCACTTCACCCAGTTCCCTCTGGAAAGGGCCCAAGAGGAGGACCCAGCTGCAGTTCCAGATGTGGATGAAGATCTCTTGGGGAGGGGAGGGAGGGTAGGATGACTCCAAGTCTCTTGCATCACCCTCAGATGATGAAACCATGTCAGGAATTTTGGCAAGTGTGTGGGTTAGGGTATGAGGATACATTTGTTGGTGTCATCTCCTTCCTCACCACTCCTATGGGTAACCACTTCATCTAGGAGCCCAGATCCCTGTTTGGGATCACTCAAGGGCAAATGTCAAGGTTAAATTAACATACCTTTCCCATCCTCAAAGCCAACAGGAGGAGAGCCACCAGCAGTACTACTGGGGTCCTGATGGAATCCTGGATCTTATACTGGTTTTGAACCTTGAGGAAGCTCTCCCTGAAGCCAATGAATTGCTTCTCCCAAAATAGGAAGTCAGGTCCTAGACATTGTCTTCCCATCTTTCAACTAAATAAGAGTGGGGAGCAGAGTAACATTTATGGACCACCTACATAAGCAAGATACTTGATGCACATTTTCTCATTTCATCCTCATAACCTTGTGAAGCAAGCTTTATTCATATCCAATTTTGCAAGTGGGAAATTGAGTCTCACATAGCATGTAAGGGACTCAGGATTTGATTTTGTGCATGTGGTTCTGGACTCCCCAGATTACCCTCAAGCAAGTACTTACAGAGAGGGGAACCTGGCTGGCCTTGGCTTTTAAAACCGACAGACATGGCAGCTCTAGGCTTAGCCTCTTGGATGATCATCCTGTGTTTCGTGAACCTCCTGTCCCTCCCACTCATCTCTGGACTTTTTGGGGGCTGACTTCTGGTTTCCTGTCCACAAGAGGTCTATGCTGACTTCTGACATTAGGTGACCCTTCTGACTCACAGATCCACTGCTGGGAAATGCTGCCAGAGCTGCTGCCCACCCCCTCTGCATCTTTCTGGGCCACAGGATGTCCAGCCAGGACAGGAAAGAGGCACACTGACTGAATATTCGGGTTTCCTAGAAGTCCTAGCCTCAGAACTTTGGCAACCCCAGCTACCCCAGCAGCTCCCTTTGGGCCACCAGAGATTACCAAGGCAGCCCTGACTACTGGACTCTGCAGTCCAGAGATTAGGAGCTAACTGGCCACAGTCTACATGAGGACACAAGGTGGAAAAGAGGCTTAAATGATTGCAGTTTAGGAGATTTAGGTTAGACAGGTCGGAGAAAGCCTAGGACAATCCCTGCCCTTTTCTGGCTCTGTCCAGCTTCAGTATAGCCACTGATTCTTGTCTGTAGTTGTTCCTACCCACTTCGACCTCCCAGTGCTCTTCTCTCCTTCCCTCCCTCCCAAACCCTGAAATTTCTTGGGACCAGCTATGTAATGCATATGTCACCCCAGTGCTTTCCTCTCTGTCTGATACAAACAGGCACATACACAAGCATGCACACACACACACACACACACACACACACACAGAAAGGGAGAGAGAGAGAAAGAGAGAGAGGCCCTGAGCTCCTAGCTGGACTGGAATTTAACTCCCAGTTCTTGTCCTGAGCTGAGGCTCTTCCCCCAGTCATCTTGGGGCCTCTATCATCTCTCCTGACAGGAGCCGTGGGCGTCTGGACAGATGGGAACCTGGGGGAGGTGTGGAGAGCCCTCTCCCTCTCCGAGTCTGGAAGCTCCCACGCTACTGTAGTTAAAATACTCCAGCAGTGACTTCGGGCAGCCATCTGGCCCACATCTCTTTCAGCCACATCCCAGCTCTCAGTAGCAACCCTGTAGGAACAAATCAAGACACTAGAGAACTTCTAGGCTCTAGGAATGTCTCCAAAGATAGCCTGAACTTGATCCCACTCCTCTTTTATCTTCTTCAGGATTAGTACAGGGCACCAGTATTAACAAAACCTCTCTGAGGTTTTGACCTAAAGTTCTGAGGATAGAAAATACAGCATTCTACACCTCCCATCTTAGACTCCAGCTCCACTCCAGCGGTGCTGCTTGGTTCCTTGGGAGAAGAAGCCTAAGCCGATCCTCTGGCAGATGTCCAACCACGACCTCCAGAGGCGGAGGCTGAGCTGAATTTTGCCCACTGACAGGAGCTCAGAACCCCAAAGAAGGTCCACTGGGTTGCCGACTCAGGAGGTCTAAGCTTGGCCGCAGGCTTAGCCTCACTTCCTCTGTTACAGGAGGAGACAGACTTAGCTGCAGAGGAAACCGGAGTTTGTTTTAAATAGCAAGGGAAGGAGAAAACTGCTGTGGATTACAAATACCCCATCAGTCTAAAAACAGCAAACCTACTTTTGGTTTCAAATGATAATTAGGGTTTAATTAATGCTCTGTATAACCTCAAACATGGGGTCTTTACCCACATGTTTACTTCACAATGCTTTCTATCACAGTATTACAGTCAAAGGCAGGAACAAGCGTGAGAGGTTTTCCATGTCACCAAGTCTTAGACTTGGAAAGAACTGTTGAATCACCTAATTTATCCCTTTTGTCTTTTAGTGAAGAAACTGAGGCCCAGAGAACCAAAGGGACTTGTCCAAAGTTGCACAGTACAGCTTGATAGGGGCTGAGCAGTAAGACTGAAAGCTCAGTCTCCACACTCGCAGTGCAGGACAGTATATGTGACAGCATGATAGGAGCCAAAGGGTAAATATCTGAGATTGGTCTGTTGGTGAGTTTACAGTCCTGACAAAAATTCATTCTGAATGAAATAACGAAAGACAGACCAGGAGCTAAATTGTGGTCCTGTGAGTCACAGAGATCTGCACTCAAATCTCAACTCTGCCACTTACTAGCTAAGCGACCTTGGACCAGTAAGGAAACCATGCCAAGCGTCAGCTCCCACATCAAAGTGAAGATAATCACGCGCGCCTCCTCTTGGGACTGTTGCGAGGTTATAATGAGATAGCCTGGCTCAAGCATCCAGTGCCCAGCACAGTGTGGTTGTTAATTTCCGTCACATTTCCTTTGGAGTCTCTGTCCCTCCTATAATGGGCTCCTCACCTTAACTGGACAGAAAAATGGTTTTGTCATAAAGTCCCTGAGAGAGGCAGGAAGTCTCAGGGGGAGTGTGGATGAAGCCAGGAGAGAGGGAGGTTACGGCTCTTGAGGTTGTCTGGCCCCAGTAATCAGCATGAGGTCCAGAGAGTGGAAAAGGCAGCTCTGCGGGAAGTTATCTACCGGACCACTTAACCACTCCAAGGCGGACCTGGGGTGACTGCACAGTCAGGAGGAGCTGTGGCATACTGGATCCCATTGTCTACAAATACCCCAGGCTCAGCTTCCCTGGAGGCCACCTGGGAGGGGGTCTTGTGCTGTCCCTGTGGCTACATGTGTTACATAAGTTTTCTCATCTAAGCCACACAAGACTCTGTGATGTAAACAATGTTATCATCTCCATTTTGCAGAAGAGGAAATAGGCTCAAAGGTCAGTTGGCTGGGGTAGTGGTCATTAGTGCTACTCACATATGTACAGTTTTCTGTCTTCTGGTGCAAAGTGGGGCTGCATATCCTTACTCTTCTGTAATGGAAACTGGCCAGGGGACTTAAACCAATGAAATGTGGGCAGAGCTTTATCAGCTGTGACAAAAATCCATGAAATGTGGCAAAACTGACAGTTGTCACCTAGATGCCTTGGCAGCTAGGAATGTGAAGCTTTAAGAGCCACTAGTACCCTCATATGTATGTCATTCATAGAACATGAGTAAGACATAAGCTTTTCTTGTGTGGAGCCCCTGACTTCTGGGTTGTGTGTTACCATGGCGTAGCCTTGCCTCCTCTGGTACAGGTAGTAAGGGGTGGAGCTAGAGTTCAGAGGCCTGATCTGGGAAGACGCCAGGGCTTGTTTCCCCAGGCCCCCACCCCCACCCCTCTGCCACCTACATGCAGGAAGACACACACAAGCGCCTTTTGGGTTCTGATCTGGGTTATTTGGAGCCAGTGGAGGAGGGCAGATGTCTTCTCTCCCCACCTATGTTCATGGCTCATGATTTAACCAGGTTTCCATGTTGCCGATTGCTGGGGACTGACTAGTCAGGCGTGCTTTTGTATCAATGTCTGGAGGCTCAAAGTTTGGTTGACTATGTTGAGTTGCTTTGGGACTCAGTTACTCCCCTAGGAAATAGAGCCACTACAAACAATAAGGTAACTGCTCGGAGATCGTATAGGAAGACCATCCTATGCTGTAAAGACCTCTTCAGAGGCCCACACCAAGTAATAACAGCTACCATTTCTGAATGCTTTGCAGGACATTGTGCTAAATGCCTCAGGTCTGTACTGTAATGCAATCTTTACAACAACCCTAGGAGGCAGGAATACTGATCATCCCCATAAAACAAACCAGGCCATAAAACAAACTAGGAGAGCAAGGTCACACTGCAAGTGGTGGAATAGAGTTCAAATTCAAACCAGCTGATGGCTGGTTTCATCTTGTGTTGAATCACAGTGCAGGAAGAGGCTACATCCAGGCCTTGGCAGCTAGGAATGTGAGTAACACACCCTAAGAGGTCATCAGCTTTGTGTGATGTGTATAGGAATGATCAGAGCATCTTTGTCATAGGCAGTGACCTGAATGCCCATGAGCAGGGGCATGGATACAGACAATGTGGTATGTCACACAATGGAATGCTATTCAGCAATAAAAAGTGAACTATCTACACAAAACTACATGGATGAATCCTAAAATGTCCTCAGCAAAAGAAGCAGAGCAAAAAAGAACTCATGAATAATTCCGCTGATGCAAAAATTTATACTAGTCTAGGGAGGTAGCTCAGTGGTAAAGTGCTTGTCTAGCATGTGTGAGGCCCTGGTTTTGATCCCAACAATAAAAAAGAAAGGGGAAGGAAAGAAGGAAAAGTAAAAGAAGGAAGAAAGGAAGGAAACAGAGAAAAAAAGAAAAAGAAGAAAGGAAGGAAAGAAGATATAGACTAATGTATCAGAAAGCAGATCAGTGATTGCCTGGCAGGGGTAGGAGGCATGAGCACAGAGAGGCCAGAATTATAAAGGGGTGCAAGGAAGATTTTGGGGTGGCGGAATAGGGGGAGGAAGGAGGGGTTGGCAACAGCATGCAGACAGGGAATCACAAGAGCCAGCTCAGAGGTGCCAGCTCTCCAGAAATGCAGCCCGACTGAGGATTTTAGGGGACAGATAATATGTATATTATCTTGAGCACTAATGTTGCCACAGTTGTATACAATTGTCAAAACTAACCAAATTGTACACTTTGAATATGTACGATTTATTGTATGTTAATTATACCTCAATAAAGCTGTAGTTTTTATTCATGTTTGCAGCACAGAAGGAGTACATTCATCTTGGAGAGTTGGTACATTTACATATCACATCTGAATCTTTTTTATTTCTCCTTCTCCTTGCCACCCCCCACCCTGGGTACTACTCAGCCATAAAGAGAGATAAATTTGAGCCACTTATAGGAAAATGGATGCATCTTGAGAGCATAATGCTAAGTGAAACAAATCAGACATAAAAGGTTAAATATTGCATGGTTTCTTTTATATGATGAATCCAAAGTATAAATAATTTAAAGAGAAAAATAAAAGATAGATAATGGGAAACAAGGACATAGATTGAGAAGGGGATCTCAAGCTGCTTTTTAAGAAGTAACTTGTTTCATTTCCATTTTTGCCCAAACAGAGGTGAAAAGTGGTTTGTGACTTTTCCTGGGTCAGTTGACTGGAGTCCTGGTCACCTGAAGGGCCCTCTCCCCTGGATCATGTGGCCTGTGGGGCTCATTGAGAGGCCACTGCAGCGGGACAGTGGCAGGGAAATAGAAAGCTGGAGAGGGGAAGGTAACACAAACAGTACCCTAAAGGAGCAGGCCAGAGTCCAGACTGGGAAAGCCAGGGAGGAGTAGCAAAGAAAGAGACAGAGCCACGGGGAAGAAGAGAAGAGGGATTGGGAGATGGATCCCTCCTTAGACCTGGTGGTGGGGTGGCCTCTTGCACTGTCCTAGCCAGGGCCCTCACCATCAGCTGGGCTCCTTGTAAGTCCCTTCCCTCTGGGTAATTTCACCAAAACCCTGCCTCTTGACCACCCCCCAACCTATTGATTGTCAGTCCCTAAGGATGTATTTTTTCTTGGATTTTAATAGGTATTTGTCTCTTGCCAGACCCTACAGAGCAAATGGCTGGCAAAAGAGCATTTAATGCTTTAAGAATAGGGAGAGGAAAGAGGGGTTGGCGACAGCATGCAGACAGGGAATCACGAGAGCCAGCTCAGAAGTGCCAGCTCTCCAGAAACGCAGGCAGACTGAGGATTTTAGGGGACAGTGGTGGATGCAGCACCCCAGGGAGTGTGCATGCTGGGTCTCACAAGGTGGTTTTAGGAGCATTTCAAAGCCCCTTTTGACAGTTGAGTTGGCCTGAGGTGACATAACTCTTGTAAAGTTTGTCAGTGTCCCCCTCCATCTCTGAGTTTCCTAAAGCTTGTAGCAGTAGACAGAAGGGACACATTGCCTTGGGGTGAATTAGGGAATTCAGAAAGGTTTAATGAGGATGCAGAGAAGTATGAAGCGAACTCCCCCCGCACACTTTGGTCCTTTAACTTCCAAACTAAGTTGAAAGATCCTGGTAGAAGACCAGGGCTGGGTGGACCAAAGTGTTGAAGTCATAAACACAATTAGAAAGAGCCAAAGGGAACTTGTCCTCTGTCTCCTATCTGTCCCTACCCAGTTTGGAAAGGGATCCCTTGTGCTGGCAGACGAGAGAATAGGTAGGGGTCCCAGGCATTGTACGGGCCAGGGCTCTTGGTAACAGACCCAGAATGCCTCTGTCCACTCTGATCTGCACTGTCGGAAATCCATCCTGCGTAGGACGCCTACCTTGGTGAGTGCCATCCAAACCATCCTGTGTGGCCTGGACACATATGTGCAGACCATCCCCAAACAAGAGGCTGGGAGCAGGGACTGCCAAAGAGATTGGTGGTACTTAGTGGTGCTGGGCAGTGGGACAACCTACCCTTATGATAACAGGTTAAACACTGTAAAACTGCCATTGTGGAGCTCGAAAGAGATCAAACATCAGCAGTTTCAAATGATTTGCTCCCTATTATTTAGTAGATTACTTGGCGCAATGTCCCTTCCTTCCTTTCTTCCTCTTTTACTTGCTGAGGATACAAAGTTGATAACAATTCAGTCCCTGAAACTTGGAGTGTGCTTGGCAAAAACAAACTGCAAAGCAGTGTAATAAATACCATAATGCAAATCATTAAGTGCACTAAGGAAGTAGCAACTAAGTGATGTGTGTGTGTGTGTGTGTGTGTGTGTGTGTGTGTGTGTGTAGGTTTGTGCAGCCAGCAGTAGGGGTAGCTGGCACTGTCCAGGGAGCCGCAGAAGCTTGACTGTGGGACCTGACAGGGACAGAACCGATTGTGCTGGGCTGGCACTCAGTGCACATGCACAGACTCGGGCCAGATTAATAGAGGATGAGGTGGGGAGTATGGGAGATCATCGTGTGATCCTCATGATAATGCAAAAAGAAGCGGTTAAGAACAGTGTCGAGGCTCCTATTAGACACTGCATCACCATGTTGTGACTGAATGACCGACGAATTCACTCACCATTTCTGAACCTCAGTTTTCTCACTGTCAATGAGATTAACAACAGTACCTGTTTTATAGTGGGTGTTGCAAAGATTAAATGAGGTATTAAGCCAAAGAACAGGACTTGATGGAGGTTAGCTTGTATAGGTCCACAGACAAAGAAACCAAGGGGCAGAGTCTATTTTAATTTTTTTGAGATGGGGTCTCAATAAATTGTCCAGATTAACCTCACACTTGCGCTCCTTCTCTCTGAGCCTCCTGAGAGCTGGTATTACAGGCCCAGACCACTGCACCCAGGGGGAGGTATTTTTCAAAGGAAACAACCAGAAATGGGAATAGGTTTTCTCCAAATGCAGGTCTTCTCTTTCAGTTCTCCACTGCCTTTTTGAAGCTCTCAGGAGGGACCCTGGGATCTCTTTGACTCCTCTGGCTGACTCGATGTTGGGTGTGTTTAAAATTCTTTAAACTGACACCAGTCAATTCTGCTTCTGACCCCTCCAGAGCATCTGTCCCACCAACAGACTGCAAACAGCCTGTTTTCAGTTGGTATTCAACACCAGAAAGCTTATTTGCTTACTGTGCTTACAAATTTAATTCTAAAGTGCCTCTGTGCCATGGGTTCCTCGGTGGGATTTTAAATTCCACTCTGGGGCACAGTTACATAACAAAGACACAACAGGGTTACAAAGCTTGAGGAGAAATCCTAGCTCCACCACTTATCGGCCAGGGGACCTTGCCCTGGCTGTAGAGAAACCTATGGTGGCAAGAGAGGAGTCACCTGGCCCTCTGAGCTGTTAGCCCTCAGGCAGAGTGAGGAGGTACTGGGATCAGGCACCAGAAGACTGGGGCATGACTGTGTGAAATAGGGGTGGGGGTCAAGGTCAGCTCTGGACCAACATTGTCTCCCACCGTGGTCTGAGGCAGGAGCCAGGTACTGTGGTGGTCAATGAGAGGTGTTAGTGTCTCTCAGAGGACTTGGCCTGGGAGCTGAGGTGTGGGCTGAGCATCACTGCTGCCCATCACTGCTGCCCAGCTTCTCTTCAAAGCCCTCGACCCCAGGTTGGCTCCCTCCCTTCCTAGAGTCTGGCCTCTCCCTGGCCAGCATCTGATAAGACTGAAAAATAGCTTCTTACCAAGCACCAGGTCTTTACATTGTCACACTCATGCACTACAGCAACCCTAGAAGTAGAAATTATTCCCCCATTGTACAGAGGGAGGAGCAACTGAAAAGGGCTTTTGCAAACTCAATGATGTGGAAGTAGGAAATAAGACTTAGATCCTGAGAAACCTGGCTCCTCTCCTAAATACCTCACAGAGTGGTCGTTTCCCTTCCTTAAGGATCCCAGGAGATGGGCTGGAACTGAAGCTCAGCTTAGCATTTTCAGGGCCGTGGGTTCAATCCCTAGCACCACAATAAATTAAATTTAAAAATCCTGGGAGAGGCAGCTCTGCAGGAATCACTCAACACCACCCAGAGCAGAACCTGCAAATGCCCCAGGCCTGGGGCTAGGAGCCTCCCAACTCCCTGAGAATGGACTAGAGCTGGGGGCCACTCTCCTCAGCCTTTCTGGAGATCCTCCCTTTCTGGAGATCCTCCCTTTCTGGAGATCCTCCGTCTGAGCCTAGCACCTCCTGCCAGCTGTACCCCCGCCCCTTCTGGCAGATTCCCCACCCAGCAGCTGGGCCCCGATCTGCAGAGAACTGTCAGCAGAAGACAGGGGACTGGCAGACACTGCCCCTGGCCAGTGCCCCCTGGTGACAGAAGGTGGCCCCACCTTCCCCTGTGGGGTTGCTGTCGCTGTCTGGAGGTCCCGCTGAGGAGGCGTCTGTCTCATTGTAAATGTGCCTGCTTCCTGCTCACTTCCTCATCAGCCCTCATCCTTCTACAAGTCCTTCTTACGCTTTATTCCAGGGCCTGGCAGTCCTGTTAGGAGAAATCCCCCATCAGGTCAAGTGAAGCTGGGGAGAAGGTAGGACTTCGCACATTTTGATAAATTGGAACACGTTGTATGTTAAAAAATCTTTTAAAAAAGTGCAAAGAGCTAATAGGAAAGTTTCCCAGAGTCTGGGTAGACATACATTCCTAACAGTCAGACTACAAAGAATGGCATAGATTTGACAAACTGTATAGCAATTAAGAGTATGGAATTTAGCCTGGCATGATAGTACATACTTGTAATCCCAGCACTCTAGGAGGCTGAGGCAGAAGGATGTCACATTCAAGTTCCAGCCTGGGCAACTTAGTGACTTAGCTAGAATTTGTCTCAATAAATAAATAAAAGAATAAATAAAATTTGTTAGAAAAGGAACTGAGCAGGCAACTCAGTTCAAAGGCCCTGGGTTCAATCCCTAGTTCACACACACACACACACACACACACACACACACACACCATGGAATTTGATGATAAAAAGCCTGGGTTTGACTCTTACCTTGGCCCTCTTATCAGCTGTGTGGATTTACACAAGTTACTTGGCCTCTCTGTGTCATATTTGCAAAATGAGGGTGATACCTTTTTTAATTGCTAAGAAGTTAAGTGTATGCCAAACTCTTGGAACAGGGTTTGGTGTGTACTTAGGATTTCATATGTGGTAAATATTAAAATGATATTCAGGTCCCTCCTACACCTAAAAATGCCCTTTTATAGAACTTTTAGAGCATATAAAGCACTTTCGCATATCTCTGTGCTTATCTTATGCCCCTTAGAGATGCATCCATTGACAGGGAGACAGTGTGAGCTTTGTGCTCGGTTTGGCGGGGACTCCCTCCTGCATGTGGGAGCCACTGTGCAGGCTAGCCTGCTGCCCTCCAGAGAAGAGCTCTTTCTCAGGCTTCCCCTTGGACACAACTCTGGCTTTTGTGCAGCTTAGTGCCTGGCTGGGATACACAGCAGTTATGAGGCTGTCACCCCTGCTGGAATGGGAAAGATGGTGCACCAGCTTTCTGGACCAGGCTGCAGACCCTCGGGGAGCAGTGCTGAAGTCCAAAGGATGACCAGGTGTCACTGAGGCAGAGGACTCACGGTCTCCAGAGAGAACAGCACACCTGGGCTCAGAGAGAGAGCAGCTCCTGTGAGCCACCAGGAGAGTCAGGGTGAGCGGAGCTGTGAGAAGGGCGGGAGCCTAGGCAAGAGTTTACGAGAGATGTGCAGGGCTTTGGGGTGCCGCTGATAGGGTTCTGAGCAAGGGAATAAAATGGTGAATTCTTCCTTTTTGAAAGATCACAGACTGGCAGGGAGGTCAGCTCAGAGGTGGCTGCAATGGATGAAGCATGAGTTTTGGGGGGAGGGCCCCAGAGAGGGACTGTGGGAGGAAGGGAATGGGGACAAGTGAGCACCACACCCAGGAGGCCACAGGGTGTGGAGGAGGAAGGGAATGCGCAGACTTCCTGGTGAAGAGGAGTGGGCTTCCCCAAGGTCAGCAGCAGCAAAGGAGAAGCCTATGGGGAAGGACACAACATCACCTTTGGACAAGGAGAGCACACGTGTGAGTAGATGCATGATTACAGCTATCTAGAAGTCAAGGAAGATAAGAATCTGAAAGGGCCCACTGGATTAGCAACAAGGCATGAAGAAGGGCAGGGATGACAGATGGACCTAGAGGCAGAAATGTAGGCAAGGAGACCACCTGAGGAAGTCTGGTCCTTGCTAATATAAGGAGATGAAAAATGATAGATATATGGATGGACGGATGAGTGAATGAGTGGATGGGTGGGTGAATGCACAGATGGGTGGGTGCATGGATGGCTGGGTGAGTGGATGAATGGGTGGGTAGATTGATAGATAATAGATGCATGATGGACAGATGATAGATGATAGATAAATAGACTGATAATAGATACATAGAAAGATACATAAATACTAGATTGATTGATAGATGATGGATGAATGGATAGGTAATAGATGAATGGGTAGATAAATGAACAAACAGACAGAATGGCTTCAGGATCACATTGGTCTGGCAGAACCAAGGACATGTTACATGCCGACAGAGGAGCCAAGGAGAGGGAGAAGCAGGGAGAGAAAGTGACTGGGGTAGAATGAGGATCTGGTGGGAGGAAGAGCAGCTTGCACTGCCTCAGGAGGAAAGGAGGAGGTGGGTTCATCAGTGTTGTGACAGAACCTGAAGGGGGACCTTCTGGTGGCTTCTGTTTCTCTGTGAAGGAAGGACAAGGTTTGAGGAGAGAGGGGAGTTGAAATAGCTGTACTGACCAGGCACAAGGAAGTGCATGGATGTCCAGTGCCCTAAGTGTGAGTGTCCCTGCGTCTGGGGCAGCCTTAGAAGCTCAGAGTCCGCTGGGGTTTGCAGAAGGCTGCATGGGAGGCCAGCCTGGTTACCACAGCAACACCACGGAGCAGGTGCTTGGCACACACACAATGAGAATGGCAAGAAGAGAGTCCAGCACATTGGGAAAGAGTGCCATAGGGACTCCAAGGTCCAGCGCAGAGTCCCAACTCTGCCTCTTCCCAGCTGTGCACGACGTATCCTACCACCTCTCTGCTTGTCTATCTCTTTATCTTGACCAGGATTTCTACACCTGCAACACCAGGCTGTGGGTGAGAATAAAATGGGTGTGGTGTGGAAGTGCTCTGTAAGTAGAGCCCATGAAGGGCCTGGGTGCGAGGTCATGTATGCACACTGGAGGCACCAGTAAACAGTTCCCGTGTGATTCATCATTATGTCTGTGGGTGCGAGGAGCCATGGGACTGCAGGTCTGTGACAACCAAGGCCATAAAGAGCAAGCTGTGCACTGTGCTGGCAGTGGACTCTGGCCAAAGGGACACGATCATAGCTTCAAAGAAGGTGGGGCTTCTTCTAAGGCCACAGTCCTTCCCTCAGCTACTCGGGCCAGTCTCCAGACCTGGCCATGGGCTCCCAGGAGAACTCCACTGTGTACACAGTTCCCTCTCTGCCAGGTGCAGAATGAAGATCCAAATGGCCCCTCTGTTCTTCTCCTGGGCCCAGGGTCCCCAAGGGCTCCTGGGGCAGGAACAGAGGAAGGGGAAGAGGGTCAAAATAGAGGACACATGCTAGTGTCACAAGCTTGGAGACTTTAATGTTCCTGTGGTGGCAGTGATCTGTGACAGACATTGGCACTGACCAGGGCTTTTTGAATGACATCAGAAGCTCCATTCAATCATGCTTCTTGCCAGGGGAGAGGGGCTGTGCTGCCTGCCCACTTCCTCCTGACTTTTTGAGGTGGTTCCTGACCACCCCTTGGCAGCTCATGCACCCATGCGCCTGGCTGCTGAGAGGAGGGAGGCGGCAGTGCTGAGCTGACCCTTCTCCACTCTCGCGGTCTGTTCCCTGTGGCAGGCCAGCTCTGAGCCAGGCCAACTCTGTGCAGGCCTTCACAGCCTGGAAGGAATGAGGGTCTCCCGGGAGCCCTGATGCTGGTCAAGGCTGTCCAGGGAGGACCCAAGGCTCAGGGTACTCGCCATGCCCTCTGGGGACTCTCGTTCTTTCAGTAGCTCTGTAGCTGCCACTTCTACTTCCTCTGGTTCCATCTGGCAGGCATCTGCCAGAGCCTGGCCTGTTGCCATGACGAAGTTAGCATCAGCCGCCAAGGAGCCCAGGCCCCCTCGAACTAGAGCCTGCAGGGAAGAGAGGGGGCTAGGTGGGGCCTTTGTGGGGAGCCACCTTCAGGGCCCTGCTTCTGCTGGCCCTGCCCTCTCTCTGTGGCAGGCTGTCTCGCCTGCTCAAAGGCAGTCTGCTGCTCTGTCCCAGCTGTGCCTCACCTCCTGGATCAGTAGGGTGGTAGCTGGAGCCTGGCACCTGGTAGCACCTTCCTGGGAGCTCCTGCTATGATGTGTTTCCTTATGCAGTGACCCTGCTGTGGAGCTCTTCTTCTCCTCATCCGTAGAAAGCACCACCCTGGAGTGCTATTCCAAATGCATGAAAGTAAAGACCCCCAAAAGGGATGCTGAATCCCACAATCCAATGAAATCCAAGCTCATGCAAAGGAACCTTATCCAAGACCCACAGGAAGAAGAGGGCCCAGGAACCCAGATTCTCCTGTTATAGATGGGAAAACTGTTACTGGGCCCTTCCCTTGCCACAGCCCCTCCTAGCACCAGCCCAGTGGGGTCTCTGTATGGAGTTTCCTCCCAGGCCTCTGTCCCATTACCTGGCAGGGGGCAGGAAGTGTCTGGCCTCTAAGCATTACCCTCTGGGTCTGCTGTCCTCTCAGCTCTTCCACGAGAGATTTGTTGTGGGCTCCTGTGGGTAAGGAGGTATAAGGACAAGAGGGAATGCTGGGAACCCCACATCAGTGCAGGGTTGCTTGGCCAGCTGCAGAAGGTAGCTTAGAAAGTGGGCACGTGTTGAGACTCAACTGGCTCCAGATGAACCTGAACTGTGCCAACTCTCCCTGTCCTACTGTCTGTCCTTGTGGGTTTGAGAGAGGGGCTCAGAGCCAGTCTCCAGCCAAGCTGTCCTTCAGTGTGTCAGTGTGTGTGCACATGAAACTGTGTGTGTGTAAGGGGGGCAGAGGAAATACTCATCACCACTGAATCCCAGAATCCTTGGTGCACCCACTTTACCCCTCCTAGCTCACTCAGCTACCTAGCTGGCCCACGTCAATGCCTGGATGAGGAGAGGCCCAGACAGCCTTCCTGCTCTAGAGTTCATTGGTTCCCTCTGTTACAGTCTCTCAATCCAGGCCTCCCAGCTGGGTTCCCAGACTCTAAGGAAAGAGGGAGGCACCATAGGCTTCCTTAGAAGAAGGCTCAGCTTCTCCAGGGGACAGAAGTGACTGACCCAGGGCCCTGAAGGTTTGGCCAAAGGCTCCTCCTCTGGCTGCAGGTGTCTCTGTCTCTTCTGGAAACTCCCTTTCATAGTGGACACTGAAATGGAAGGAAACAAGACTCAGTGAGCCAGAGCAAGCTGCTGACTCTTCCACCATCCCTGACCCTCTGAGGCCCCAAACATCCATCATTGTGCAGTGGCCTTCCCCAGGGCTGACACTTCCAGCCAGCTCCAACTCTTGGGGAGTAAGCCCAGTGCATCCCTGCCTCTTCTCTTGCTGTGGTTTCTCCGCTCTCTATATTCTGTGCAGTCTCACAACTTTAGTATAGTGGTTCTCTTCCTTGGTTGTGCATAGGATCACCCTGGAAGCATAGGGGTTTTTTAAAAGTTTTCTAGATGTTTCTCTAAAAATAGTTGAAGCTAAGAACTGTTCTAGACCTTTCCAGTCCTTGGCGATCAATACTCCCTTTGTACTCTTAGGATACCTAATCTCTGCGTTTATTTAGTCACAGTGATATTATATAACACATCTCCCCACAGCAGGGTCCAGATCTGATGCTTCTGAATCTTCACTATGGTGACCCAAAAGCATGTGCACCCTTCAAGGGTTATGGTCTGAAATCGAGAGACCTCTCTGACAGCAAGGGGTGCAGGCAGCCCTGTCCACCTGACTTCTCTTCTGCCCTGCCCAGAAACCTCCATGCAGCTGGCCCCTTGTCTAGAACAGAAGCTCTATTTGGAGCCCAGTCCCTGGGTTGCAATGACTGAGCTACTCCCCCCCACCCCATCCTGCTGTTTTTAAAGCACTCAGGCAATCAGAGATTATATTTAGTCTGCAGGGAGATGGGAGCTACTCAACACAGTGAGCTCTCCTTGGGACCCCAATCCAGCAATTGAACCTTATCGTCTAGTTTTATATAGCATGTGCTCCTCCTCCATGGAGGATCTATGAATGGCCAAGGTCTCATCTCCTGACCAGTTGCAGACTACAGAATTAAAGACCCACTCAGCATCTGACCAACGCTGACATGACCCTGCCCCCTGCTGGCCAACGGGTTCTCTTCAATCCAGACCTGTCTTGCAGTAAGATGCAGGATGATCCCCAAGAGCACAAAGGCAAGTAAAGGGAACCTTACAAATTTCAGAGTGTCCCCTTCCAATTCGGCCTTGTGTCAGTCCTATTCCAGCACTCCTATACCCAGAGCTGGCAGTTGCTGCCATTACCTGGAAAATGCCTGACTGTTGCTATGGTTGCTGTTGCCATAGGCAACATTGGCATTGGCATTGTTGACATTGGCACGAGCAAGAGGGTTGGTTCTTGGATCATGAGGAAAGTCTTCTAAGAAGACAGGTGACTCCAGCTCCTCCATCTCTATTTCGGTAAACTGAAGGGGTCTCTGGTTGGCCATAACAGGGGGCAGGGAGTTGGTCCTTTCCAGGAAGTTGTCGACTTGGCCAAATAGGCCTCCGGTCCTCTAGAGGCAAAGAAGAGAGTGCGAGGACTGAGAGTCACTGCTGGGGATTAGGAAAGGCAGTGTGCACTGTCATCCTGGGATGAAGGTGCTGGGAATGAGTGACAGGGTTGGGAGACAAATTCTAAGGCCAGAGAAGAATGCACCAAGTGCTGAGTTCAGAAGAAGAGGATCTCCCTTTAGGAAGGTCTCAGTTTGGTGGTGCAGATAAGACATACCTCAGGAACTGGATAGGAAACATGAATATACTGGCGGAAATCTGAGTACTGGAGGGAACACTGTATAGTGGAGGGAATTGAGAGACTGCAGAGTTGGGTTTTAGGTTCCCTCTGAAGCTAAGTGAGGCTGGACATCTCACATCATCTTTCTGGGCCCCCATTTTCTCATGAGTAACCAAAAACAGTTCAAAAAGGTGACCAGAAGGATCTCCCACATCTCAAGCAATACAAAAAACACTCTACTAAGGATGGATGGGTGGTAGGTTCCTGACAGATGGACCACGGACAAGGGTTTGTGGAAAGGTGCAGAAGGATGTGTTGTGTTGACACTTGGGTAGGAGGGAGGTGAGTGCTGAGGTAGCGGAGTGCGCCTTCAGCTCCCGGGTCCTTCTCTGTTGCTGTTCATTGCATCTAGGCCACTAGGGGCGCTTGTGGCCCTCACTCACCCGGAATATTCCCTCCTCCATCGCAGCCTCTACCATGGCTCTCTCCAGCTCCTCCTCAGCGGTCAGGTCTCCTGAGATGGTGCGGTGGATCTCGGGGGCTGCCTCTTCCTCTATGGTCCGCAGTCCAGCCTGGGCAGGGTGAAGTCACTTGGTGATCCCTGCAGTCCAGGAGTGGAGACCAGAACTGCTTCCCTGGCCTTGCCCTCTCTCTCTCTCTCTCTCTCTCTCTCTCTCTCTCTCTCTCTCTTCTTTGTGGTACTGGGGGACTAAGTCCAAGATGAGCGACATCTCCAGCCCTTTTTAAATTTTTGTTTTGTGTTTTTAAATTTTTGAGACAGAGTCTCACTAAGTTGCTAAGTTGCCCAATCTGGGGTCAAATTGGCAATTTTCTTGCCTCATCTCCTAGAGTGCTAAGATTACAGATGGGCACCACCATGCCTGGCTTCTACTTACTCATTTCTAGTCCCTGTATCTGGGGCTTTCCCGACACCTGCTCTCCTGCATGGCTCATTCAATGTCACAAGGCTCTGTGAGGCCCCCAGGTTATGCTCTGACTTCTTTGACAGTCCACACCTGAATTGTTCCCAGTCTTTTCTTGAGCCTACGAACCTATGGGTAGAGATTCTGCACTCTCCCCAGGACTCTAGGTTGAGAAATCTCTTTACTTTATATATATATATATATATATATATATATATATATATATATATTCATTTCAACAGCGTTAAGACAAGTCAAAATTGGTGTCATCTGATAGTTTGTAATGACACAGCACCACTTCTGTGACATTCTTATCCAAAATATGTATTTTATTTCTAGCATAAGGAAACATTGGACAAACCCAACCTCAAGGCATCTTGTCCCATAATTTTCAAAAGCATCAAGTTTATGTTAAAGAAAGACTGAAGAACTGTTCTAAATGGAAGAGGCTAAGAAGATAAGGCAACTACATGCAATGTGAGATTCTGGATTGGAAACTTTTGACATAAAGGACATTATAAGGAACTAGGGAAACTTGAATGAGCTCTGAGGATTAGATGGTAACATATCAAGGATAATTTTCTGATTTCCATAGTTATATGGTGATTATGTAGGAGAATTATGCAGGAGAATATCCTTGTCTGCAGGAAATACATATTAAAAGGTCCTGGATTGATGGAACATTGTGTTAGTGTTACTCTCAAACAGTTCAAGAAAAAGGTTTTTGTATCATACTTGAAATTCTTAAAGTATGAAATTATTTCAAAATAAAAATAGCAATTGAATCATTTATCACACATCTCAAATGTGTGTGTATTTTTAAACTTATAAATCATGTGCATTACAATGAATATGAAAAGTAGAAATAAAAACCACATGAAATAAAACATAAAGTTTTCTCTTCACACCCAAGTGAGTATTTTAAGTGCCCCTGGAGGATCTGCATTCTTCAGAGCCCACTGTTACTACCACTTTGCCTCTCCTTTGGACAAGTGCTCTCTTCTATGGTCCCATCATCCAGAGATGATGAACTCTGGGTTCTTCTCATCAAGTTGAAATGTCTTCCATCATAGATCATCCAAAATTATCAACTCCTTCCCTTATTCCTCTGACCTCCCTTCTGTCCTCTCTGTCTCCAACCCCAGCCCAAGGATACAGAGAGGGACCTGGAGCCTGGAGACTTGGCTCAGGAGGAGAGGCACTTGGAACTTTCTTGGGTTGGGCTTACCTGGATCTGGACAGTGTCCTTTTTGGGCCGATACCCATAATATTCCTCCTGGCGCTTCATGAACTTCCGGAAGTGCTCCTGGATGAGGAACGTGGCATAGAACTTTCCCACTGTCACCTCGTCATCTGCAGAGGAATCAACAAAGGAGGTCCTCAAGGCTGGTGGAAATCTGACCCTGGGTTCAGAGTGAGAGAGAAACCTGGGCACCCTGGCCCTCCCATCCTGTTGAGTTGGTCAGTAGGCACTTTCCACCCTGAGGCTGGCGGTTGCCCTGCTGGGTGCCCTTGGGGTCCATTTACAGTATTTACAAATTCTCGTGGGACTTCTTGGAAAGGCTCCTCACCCGTTTCTCATATGCTCTGGTGGTCTCCCTGGGGCAGCACCTACCTCCTATTGGAGGGATGACCTGGTCCAGAAGTTTCATGCTGGTTCTCTTCCAGATCTTCTTGATGATGGTCCGCAGCTCCTCATTGGCTTGCTCAAAGTTACCTGGGCAAGGGAAGGACAGAAATGGCCCCAAAGCATCCAGGCCAAACTACTTGGTAAGCCTACTGACTACCCACTGAGCCTCCCTCAGAACCATTCGCTAAGCAAACATTGGCTCAGTATTCTTTCTTTAAATTCTTTTTTTTTTCTTTTCTTTTTGGAGATAGGGTCTCACTATGTAGTCCAGGCTGGCCTCAAACTCTTGGTGATCCTTCTGCTTCATCCTTTCTGGAATTACATGTGCTACCACACTCAGCTCTCAGTGTTCCTTAAGATGGTTATGGTGCTGAGTAGGGAGGAGGACAGCACTGTTCCCCTGAGGCAGCCCAGCCCTGGGGTCATGTACTTATCCCCCACAACTTTGGCTTGTTGTGCACTGCTCTAACTTGCTTCTCTCTGACACATGTCCTTCCTCTTTTTGCCCTTCTGAGGAACCTGCCTGTGGCTACCTCAGTCATGTGCAGTGGTCCTGCCATAGGATGGCCCTAATGGAGCTAGAGCCTTCAGTGAGGGCTCCAGGGACAACAGCACATCCCACCCAACTCCTCTACCCTCCTTCCACCATGTCTGTCTTCCCAGTAAGTGAGGGCCTCTAGACTTGGTGGGGTCAAGGTGGACTCCCATCAGCCTGCCAAGTACTCCTTGGGTCCCTACTCTGCCCCTGCCTAGAGCCGACCTCAGGGGACCCTGTGCCAGCACTGGCACTTCTCTGGCCCATAGGCACAGCTGAGGAGTGTGGAGACACAACCTTAGTGACCTTATCATGCAGAGAATTCTTGGGTTTTCTCTGAGCCATAGGGCCAAGAGGATTCTGGGTATGGGCTGAACTCCCTCTGCTTCTTCCCATGGCTCTTGATTCCAGTCTTTAGTCTGAGGATCTGGCAGAACCTGTGCCAGAAAGCATCCTCTGAGGGAAGGCAGGGGCTGTCCACTGGAAGCCTCACCTTCTGTCTTGATCTTGAGGGCTGTGCGCACCAGGGCGAAGAGTGTGGCATTGAAGGTGACTGTGCCGTCGCTGTTCAGGGGCATGTTCATGCCCACCAGACGCTGTGCAGGGAGAGGCAGGGATTGATGTGGAGCCGGGACCAGGTCATCCTCACCCGGTCTGTGAGCCAGGAGGGAATGGGACACGAGGGTTGGGGTGCAGGCTGACCAGGGTGCCCTCCTCAAGAGGATGGAATGATGACTGGGGGACACTGTCAAGGCTTTAGGTCATTAAGGAGGGACTCAAGGACTTCTATAATTTGGCTCCTGAATGTCTCAAAAAGGCCCATGGGTAAAGGTTTGGTCTCCAGGGAGCACTATTGGGAAGTGATGGAAACTTCAAGGATGGGGAGTAGTGAAAGATTTTAGGTCACTTAGGCTGTGCACTCAAAGGAGATTGTGGGACCTCAGTCTCTTCCCCTTTCAAGTCCTGGCCATGAGATGAATAGTTCTTCTCAGCATTTCCTTCCACCATGATGTGCCGACCCCCAGCCCTACCAGACACCTAAAAGCAATGGATTTGTCTGACCTCAGACTGGAACCCCCCTAAACCGTGAGCCAAAATGACCCTTTTCTTTTTTTAATTTGATCACCTCAGGTATTTGTTACTGACTAACACAGGGACTCTGGAAATCACTGCTCTAATGTGACTGATTCCATGAGGTCCCAGCCAGCTTCCCTGGCCCCTGCTTCTACCCTTGCAGCTCTTCCTGTCTTGGGGCTACCCTCCCTGGCAGTGCTGGTTACCTTACATGCTACCCTGTGTGGGCAGAATTTTCCAAAGCCCAGAGGGGGCTGGATCCTTCTCAGCAGGGTCACCACATCCAGATGCTTGATTCTCCCCCTGCAGGACAACACAGATCTATACACCTGGTAGCCACCCAGAGCCTCCCCGCCACCCGTACTGGGCAAAGGGGAGAGAAACAGGAGACAGGAGACACTTTCTTACTTTCCAAACATGTTAGGAAGTGGGAGCCTTGTACCCTTTTAACAGAAGAGACAATGTGAATATATAGTTGCCCACCACCAGGAATAGGCTTCTTTTGGGGGGTGCAGAGAGAGGCTGACTCTTAGGGAGCAGTCTCTCAGACACAGGGACTCCAACTCTGGAATCTGGGTCTCATTTTCCCCCTGCCAAGACATTCCTCAGGCTTTGATCATGCTGATGGGGGCTCTTGGGCTGTATGAACAGACGTAGAGTATAAGGATCAAGAGAGATGAAAGCCCACTTCTGGAGATGGGTCCAGAGCCAAAAACCACATTTTCGTTATGAACATGACTCTAGAATAGGCATAGAGCAGAGCAACCAGGAAGGTCAGATAAAGAAATGACCAAAGTAAGGGCAGAAGGTGTGTGCTGTCTCAACAAAAATAATTTTAGAAGGTCTATTGGCTTTCACTTTCCTTGGGCTGGCTGTGGCAGAGATTAGGCATTTTGTGCTTGGCTTTAGAGGACTGAGTGAAAACCTGTGGGTGGATGGTGGAGACATAAATTTTTACCCCCCTGATATAAGTGCTTTAAAAGCACAGTTGCTAAGGACGCCAGACAGACCACCATTAAATTTTGGTACCATCTTTTAGTAACCCAGGGCAACTTAATCCCTCTGAATTTCAGTTCCTCCTTTGTGAGACCAAAATGGTCAGGAGACCTGTGTCATAGCTTGCTGCAAAAATTAAAGGAGATAGCTTTCTGGTAAGCTGTGCAAGCTGCGTGGCTTCCAGGAAGAGAAAAATCAGCTCCTCCCGAGAATCCGCCATGCTGGGACTGGGAGGATCCAACAAGAAGCCAACTAGCCAGCCTTCCTGGTAAGCCGTGCAAGCTGTGTGGCTTCCAGGAAGAGAAAAGTCAGCACCTCCCATTAGCCTACCAGGCTGAGAATCAAGCCCCGCCCCCCTCCCCAGCAACCTTGGAGACAGGCTGAGTTAAGGTTCATAAAGCTACTAAATGTTTGTATTGTTTGGTTGATTTTGCAGGCCTGGGGCCAGTGGTCTGAGCATCTGTTGGGAGGATGACAGTATGCAATGTAGCAAATATGGGGGATTTTCTTCTATTTTGTCTTTGAAGTCCAGTGTTGTTCTCACTGTTTTGCTTTGTTCCAATTGTTTTGCTTTATTCAATATTCTGTTTTGATTGGCTTTATTCTCTTTTGCTTTTGGTTTCATTTAGCTATACCTGATGGAATGGACAACTATTGTGAAGATACCAAGATATACTGTGGTAGCTATTGCTTTCCTAGTGTCCTGCTTTGAAGTTCTGTACAAATTTTGCTGCTTTGTTTTGATTGACTTTGTTCTGTTTTGTTTTGTTGGATTTTGCTATCTTTAAAATAAAAAAAAGAAAAGAAAAGAAAAAGAAGAATTAAAGGAGATAATACATATAGTATTTGGCACAGTGCCTGATGCCTGGGGAACAACTGGTAAATGTGAGCTTGTTACCTTTTTTTTTTTTCTTTTTTTTTTCAGAATGTAACTTTAATCTGCATGTGGATGCCCTAAGGATCAGGTCAACAGCAATGAGGATTGTGGATCAGTACATCTAGATGGGGCCTGGACTCTACATTTTAATCAAGCTTGGATGCAGCTTTCAATGGGGCTCTATGGGTGGCCAGGCTTATGGTTCCTGGTGAGGTACTGTGTTCCCCACTCCTAGGAGTATCCAAGCAGAAGTCAGATAACAGTTTCCTAAGAAAGTCAATGGTCTTTCCACCCTGGGAGGTTGTAGGACTCCTTCTAACCCTGAGACTCTCTAATTTTCTTGGCTGGAACATTGAATAGATAAAAGAGTGTGACTCCCTAGAGGACATCAGGATTGGAACCAGGATGGAGGGGTGGGCAGCTTAGGGAGTGCCTAGCACAGACTGTACTCACTTAGCCTCCGGGTCATACTCAGCCCAGATGGCCTTGAACTCATCCAGGTGATGGGGGCCCAGGATGGACCAGTCCCGCGTGAGGTAGTCAAAGTTGTCCATGATGACAGCCACAAAGAGGTTGATAATCTACAACAGAAGGATCAATGGCTCCCAGGGGAAAGGCAAGTGATCCAGGGGCAACAGGGGAGCTTGGAGGTGTCTTCCAGGCACGGGGATACAGCTTCTGCCTCCCTGCACCCCTCATTCCAGCCATCCAACACAGTCCACAACCCAGTAAGACTGTGCCTGCCTCTGTGTTCCCACACAGGCAGACTTGGCCAGGGTGCTATGCCCATTCCTTAGAACCCACCCTGAGAGTCTCCTTGGCACGTACTCCATCCTCAGCCTGCCGCCTCACCCAGAAGCTCTGTCCCTGTCTCTGTGCCCTGGCCCGTTCTCTTTTGCTGCTCCTGCCTATTCTGTCCACGTTGGGGAACTGAATTACAGGGTTTGTTCACACATGGACTCCTGTTCAGGTTTATATCTAAAAAGTCCCTTGAAATTCTTTTTGTGTGGAAGGTGACTGGCTCGTGGGCGTGTTACACTCATCAGTGGACTCATCCATTGAAAAGTTCAGTAGCTTGCGTGCTGCTGGGAGATGGAGCCTGGTGGTGGGTCACTGAGGGCCTGACCTGGAGGGGGGTATTTTTGTCCCTGTCTCCTCTCTAGACTCTCAGCTTCCTGCAGAGAAATGGCCTCTTGACATGGGTTGAGCACCTTTTCCTTCGCCATGCCCCTCTGCTATCCTGTTTCTGCCCTGGAGTCAGCTGACCAGGGACTGAAACTGCGAGCCAAAATAAACCTCTCCTCCTTTAAATTGTGGGTGTCCAGAATTGTGGCCAGCAACAGAAAAGTGAGTGAGACAACTCACTTGTTCCTGTGAGCTCCAACGGGGCTATGATCAGCTCTCACTGGTGCTTCCATCCCCTGCACCCCGCCCTGTGCTTGCCACACATCAGATACCCAAACAATGGCTTTGAGCAAATGTAGGAAAGAAGTGCAGGAATGAGGGCCCATGGTGCCTTCCATATGGACAGACAGCAATCCTGAGGTCAAACGACCTAGGGCTCTGCTTGTAACCCCACTGGGAGCCTGTGGACCTGTTTTGGGAGTCTCAGCCTCCTCTCTATGGGGCAAGTCTCTCTTCCTGAGGAATAGTAGGGTTGAGGAATAATTAGGTGTAAATGTCTTCATAGGAAGCCCTTACCAATATAGGACATGGCCCTGTTAAATTGCTTTCCATTATCAGTTGCTAGTGAATATACACATAAGAGGTACATATACTATGAACACAATAAAAAAATCTGCAATTCCTCCAGAGTGTGAAAAAGTGCTCACAAAAGAAGGCCACACCCAAAATGACCAGAACAAGAGAGATCTAGCCAGAGCTTCCTGTATCCCTGAGACGCATGCCTGGAAGACACAGCCAGCCAGGAAAGAGAAGGCAGACCCAGCCTCCCTTGGCTCAGGACCCCTCCCTGACTCAGCGCTCCAGGCATCTCACCAGGAAGGCACAGAGCATGTAGAAGCTGATGAAGTAGTAGTAGGCGAAGTTGGTGCCGCACGTATACTCCTCACCCGGGGCATAGTCTGACTCTGGGTCACAGAGCTTCCCATAGCTGCAGGCCAGCAAGATCTCCTGCCAGGCCTCGCCTGTCGCACACCTTGGGGAGAGAGGTCCTGTAGGCCTGTGCATCCTAGGGAGGTGGCAGGCTGGGGCTGCCCTCCACCCAATGGAGGGGCTAAGTACAAAGTGACAGTGTTGGGCCACTTGCTCACAGATGATTAGAATCACCAAGATGGTGACAGGAGAGCATTAAGCCAGGCAGAGAACCCTGCTATGGAGCTGGCACTGCCAGTGCAGATCAGGACAGAGCAAAGCGGAGACTGTCATGGTAGGGTGGTGGGGACTCTTGCCTGAAGAGTAGCAGTACAGCCTGAGGGAAGGTCTGGAAGTTGTTGTTTCGGTTTATTTGGGTTCCATCCACCATGGCTATCTTTCCAAACATCTGCAAATTACAAAGGGCTCTGGCTTCAGAACCTAGACCCCAGTGTGGGATCTCCCACTGCCTTCTCCCACTGGACCTGCTCCCCAGCTTCACCTCTGCCTCTCTCCAACCCCTTCACTTCAGGCCACAGGAGATCTGAAGCCATGAAAACTGGATTATTTTCTAAGCCATCAGGCCAAAGAAAAGAGGAGAGTGGGCCAGTTTTCCCAGCTGCAAGCAGATGTGGGGGATCACAGTGTGGGCAAGGGTCCCCAGGGGAAGAGGCCCAGTAAAGCCTTAGAGATGAGGTCTGGCTCTGTTGTCCATCTGCATGCCGAGGTCTCTCCTAGATCACTCCAAGCTCCTAACACTGAAGCCTCTGGGGCTAAAGTGTTCAGTCCCCTTTCCTGATCTCTGGACTACTGGGAGGTAGAAGGCAGATAGGGCGGAGGAGTCAGGCTGCATGCTGATTGGGCCCATGGGTGCCCCCTCCAGTGTGGCCACAATTCATCCTTGAGCCTGGGCCCAGATGCTCTCACCTGCATGCCAATGACAGCATAGATGAAGAAGAGCATGACGATGAGCAGAGCCACATAAGGCAGGGCCTGCAGGGCCAGGAGGGAGCATCAGTCAAGGCTCACCATCAGCCCTTGGCCCACCCTCCTTCAGTTCAGGCCCCACCTAGCCCCAGGGCACACAGGACTGCACCATGGGCTCAGCTCCATGTCCCTAGTGGGCTCCCCAGGTGAGTGATCCTCTGGGCAGGGCACCCACCTGGAAGGACTTGATGAATGTCCACAGCAGGGTACGCACTCCCTCTGCCCTGCTCAGCAGCTTGATCAGCCTCATGACCCGAAACAGGCGGAAGAAGGCGCTGGAGATGCGGGCACTCTCGTCTGGGTCCTGCGGGGCAGCAGCCCCAGAGATCAGTCTGGGGACAGCCTCTTGGCAGGGTAAAGGGCAGGGCAGGCGGGACGTGCAGTGTGTGTGCTGGGGTGACGTCTGTGGTGGGGAGGGCTCCTACCCCACCTCATGGCCCCTGCTGTCCGCCAGCTCTGGGCCAACATGGGGCTCAGGGCACAGGGGTCATATGGCCGGGAGAGTGGGTGGACGTGGGGGTGCCAAGCTGTGCAGAGAGCCCAAGGTTGCAGCCAGGCCCCCTGCCGGCCCTCTGGGGGCCTCCTGCTCATCTCCCTTTCTCCTTAGACTGGCAATGAGCTGAGGACCCCAGTGGCCGCCTGGGCCTCTGTCCCTAGCGTCCTCAGTGTTAAGTTCCCCCAAAGCTCAGCTGATCTAGCATCATAAATTCAACCTGTTCATTCTCCTCTGTCCCCACCCTACTCTTGGCTGTTTTAAGCTAGGCAAGCACCTGCCCTTGTGCCAGCCTTAGACACAAGGATAACTCTGGAAGAAACAGCCCTCCCTGCCCCGCGTCCTGTGTTCCCCAAGGCCTTGGGCCTGATGAACTGTCATTGTAGTGCCATGCCAGTACAGTCCTCTGGACTGTGGTCCCATCTGTATAGAGGGTGCTGGAGACAAGCCTCACTTTGCAGTTTTGCAGGCTCTCAGGAAGCCACTACATCCATGCATGTTCTACTGTGGAGCCCCCACCTCCACCCGGCCCCAACCCTCAGCGGGCCTGCTCTGGGGAGGGAGCCCTGAGTGCTGACTGGGTGCACCCCATGCGATGCATGCAGCCAGCCTGGCATGCAAGCTGCAGGGCAGAGCCGGCCACATGCAGGGCAGATTCATGCAGCCAGGAATTACAACGTTCCCGCAGCCTCCACCCAGGCAATACAGTCCCCCGCTGGAGGCCAGGAAAGTCTGTGGAGAAAAGAGACCAGGAGAGGGGAGGAGAGGAGAGAGAGGAGGAGGGTCACATGGGAGAGAGGTGAAGAGAGGTGTCAGAAAGGACAGACGCATGGGAGAGTTAAAGAGAGAAAAAGACAGAGAGGCAGGAGATGAAAACCCCAAGTGTTCGCAGTCAAGGGCAGGGGGTGAAGAGGGAGGATGAAGCTCTGTGGGAAATGTGAAGCAAGGGAGCGAGAAGAGAGGAAGACCGGACACAGACAGGTCCCTTCTCGTCTCTGAGATGCATCTATAAGTTTCAAGGGTTTGGGTTCTCGTCCGAGTTACCTGGTGCTGAGGACATCCCTACCAAGGGTGCCTTGGGAAATACCTGCTCATCATCCTGTTGCCCTGAGGCCCAGGCTGAGCCCCTAAGGAAAGTCCTGGCTATAAAAGGTAAAAGTCTTTTATGGGAGCCCGAGAGCCCCCCAGCAGATGCTCCTCTGCCCAAGACTGGGACCAGGACCAAGGCTCACGACTGAGGCGCCAGGCTCTTAAAGAATGGGTGTGGGAGCAACAATTCTTCCTGATTACTCCAAGTTTCCCCCTCAGGCCACATTTCCTGAGACTCCCTGTTTTGTCAAAAGAAGTCATTCATTGTTCAACTTCCACGTAGCTGCAGGTAGACTGACCTCAGCTTGCTAGTTTCTCCCGCCAAGCACGCTGTCTGGGACAGCTCTGCCCCTGACCACTGGCTCTCCATCCTGGCTGCATGTTAGGCTCACCCAGAAAGTCAAAACAAAACAAAAAGCACTTGTCGTTGCTGGGTCCCCACCGAGACCAATGAAGCCAGCTTCTGAGGGCTGGAGCTGGGCTTCGGGGGCTGGAACACAGCGCAGGCAATCCTCACGTGCAGCCAGGAAGACGATCAGTGCTGCAGACCCGTGTCACCCATACAGCAGACTAGCCACGTGACCAGCAGGCACAGTGGTCAGTGGCTGCTGTACTGAACAGGTGGAATATGGCTACTCTTCCACAAGTGCAACAGACCTGGTGCTAGACCTTTCCCTGGTTTGTGTACCAGAAATATAAGTCAATTTTTTGCTGTTGCTGTTGTATTAGAAATTGAACCCAGGGCCTTTGCAGTAAGCTACATTCACAGCCCTTTTTAAATTTTTGTTTTTTTTTAAATTTTGAGACAGGGTCTCACTAAGTCACCCAGGATAGGCTTGAGCTTTTGATCCTCCTGCTTCAGCCTCCCAGAGTGCTGGTACGGGCCTGTGCCACTGTGCTAGCTGTAAGCCAGTCTAACATAACTGAGCATATGTTACTGGTAAGAGACATCCGGGCTCCTGAAAACTAAATAGTGTCCAGTAACACCCTCTGTAACCAAGGAATAACACCCTCCATAGCCTGTCCTCTAAAGCCAAGGAGACCACTCTGATTTAGCCAGGAATCCCCTACACAGGCCTCAAACTTCCAGAAGTAACTATTTTTACTTTGGGCTGTTTATCTTGGCTGTACACAGTTCTCTCTTTTAACTGTGCTTGTGAGGGGTGCTGCTCTCAAACTGTGGGAATCTTTAGGATGTCTTTCCCCCAGCAAATACTGAGAAGATGGAGATGCACAACACACACACACACACACACACACACACTCTCTCTCTCTCTCTCACATACACACACACACTCACGGGTTTTGCCCAGAGCACACCCTAGTCCTTGTCAGCTCTGACCAGATGGAGTCCTGTCTGTCACTGTCTGCTCTGTGCGGGGGGGCAGGGAGTGACGAGGGTTCTGAGGGCCCCTAACATATCAGACACCGAGTAGCAGCCAGGGCTCCTGGTTCCTCACTGGGGACCCACATCCTTGTGGACCACCACCACGGCCCTGGCTAGGCTGGCTCGAAACATGAAAGCCCTCGTCCACCCGCTCCATCCTGCTTCTGTCCGGTCACCCTTCCAGCCCCTGGATGCTGCTCGGCCAGTCCCAGAGGAGTGTTGTCTTTGGAGTTCAGCCTCCGCCTCTCAGCTCCCCTCTTCCCTGTCTCCTCTGGCCTCCTTCACTCTGTAGCCACAGCTTCAGATGCGCAGCCTGGCCACACTCCCTGGGCTCTGCCTGCCAGGCCTGGTAAGTGCGCCTCTCTGCTGAGACCTCCTCCCTGACCTTCTGCCCTCGTGATCCAGATGCTGCTGCTGGTTCTCAACCCACATCCAGGGCCTCATCCCCTCCCCTGAATCTTTTGGTCCAACTCCCGTGGCCTTTTACCTCCTTGCCAGTTCAGCCTTCAAAGCAGGTGGAGGATCAGACCACACCTCCGTGGCCAGCACCTACCACCATCCCTTCTTACTTGGGTCACTGCAGTGGCCTCCCAGCTGCTCTCCCTGGGCCAGCCCCGCTGTCCCCAATAGTGTCCCCTACAGCAGCCAGAGTGATCCTTTTAGAACCAAAGGACTCTCATCTCTCTCAGAATAAAAACCCAGGGTCACAGCCATAGCCTTCAAGGACCTAGATGATCTGAGCCCTGCCTTTTCTCTTCCTCATCTCTGCCTTTCTCCACTCCAGCTCAAAGGCCGTCTACTATTCCTCAAACTCAGTGATCATGCTCCCACCCCAGGGCCTTTGCACATAGTCTTCTCACTCCCCACAGTGCTCTTTGTCTCTCATCCCTACATGGTTTATTCCCTTGTTGTACTGAGCTCTCAACTCCAGTGTCTTCTTCACCCCACTCTCCCCTTCCCTTCCACTCCACATCCTTAACTTCTCTTATTTTTCTTCGTATAACCTCTTGTGTGTAGATTTATTTATTGTTCAGAGTTTCTACAATTTTAGTTACTACCATTTCTTTAGCACCAAGAACCACAGTTGGCACAGGGGAGATACTCAATGAATATTTGTGGCATAAATGAATGACTGAATCCCTAGAGAAAGAGCCCCTAGTCTTTAGTTATTTGCCTGCCTTGCCCCTCAGATTAATATTTTTAAAATGAAACGTTAATCTACTGCCCTGCTGCGAACTTTTGGTGACTTCCCACTGCCTGCTGTATAACGTCCAACCCGAGCCGCACATCCAGCCCCACCCGCCCCTTCTGTGTCCTTTCCATCCACATGCGTCCACCGACCACTCCACATACCCAAGCCTTCCCTGCACGTCCTGCGCTGTGCCTCTCCTGCGGGGCCCTGCCTGTGGTGTGCCTCCCTTGCCACATCCCCTGAAGCCGTCCCTGACCACCAGCCCAGAGATGACCTTTGCTCTCCACAGCAGCTTGCCTTGCACAGTCTGCTACACTCACTGTGCCCACCTGGCACCTCAGTTATCTCTGCCCTACAGAGGTTTAGCTCCCTGGGGGACAGAAGCCATGACTTGTCATCTCCATCGCCATAACCCCAGGGGTGCCATGTTGCCCCTGAAGACTGAGCAAGTGCTTTCCGCCCCACCCTGGTAATGGCTCTGCTCCTCTGATACTCACATCGATCTCACTGAGGATGACATCTATGATGCTGCCGATGACAATCAGGAAGTCAAACACATTCCAGGGATCTCCAAAGTAGCCCTGGGGGAGAAAGAGATGCGAGGCGGGTTAGCTTAGGGCAGAGGGAGTTCTAGTGGCCAGCAGAGGGCAGTGTTCCTGCCCACAATCCTGCAGATCTGCAGGGGGCAGGCCAATGTGGGGTGCCCAGGTCCCAATTTCCCACTGGGGCTCCCACCCCACCACCTTCTGCCTTTGGCTCCTTGATTCTCTCTCTCTAGTGTGAACAGCGGTGGGAGGGCTGTTGGGAAGTAAGGATTTGGGGCCTTTTCCTGGGGAGGAGTGCTTTCATCCCGGAGCCCCACTTAAAGTCCAGACTGGGGTCTAACAAAGCAGGACTGGCAGGGTGGCTGGGCTGGGCTAGGAGCTGTGACATTCGGCTTGAGACACAGGCCGAAGTACTCCCCTGGCCAGAGCCTGTGCTTTGAAGCTGAAAGGAAGCAGAGGAATGTAGATCAGCTCGAAGAGATGAGGTGTCTAACATTTCCTATCAGCCAATTTCGGCAGCCTACAGTTTCCCTTAACCTGCACCTGGCCACCACTGGTACAGGTGGGCAAAAGAGTGAGCTGGTGGGAAGAGAAGTGCTGGAGCAAGGGGCCTTCGGTTGGATGAGGGGATGTGGAACAAGACCCCACAAGACCCCAGCAGGCCACAGCCGCTCTCTGGCCCTGCAGCCCCAGCACTCACCCGAGCCTTGAATGCCATGAGCTTGAGGATCATCTCCAGGGTGAAGATGATGGTGAAGGCCACATTGAGGATGTCTGAGATGTGGTTCATCTGCTCTGACTGGTTGTAGTGCTGCAGAGGGGACGTAGGAAAGGTGGGCTGAGGGTCCCAGCTGGTGGATTGCATTCCCAGAGGCTCACCTCTTCCCAGGCAGCCCCCACCCTCAGTGGGCCCCATCTCCACTTTGTTTTAGCTAGGATCTTGCTTTAGCAATTTCCTGAATTCTACCAAATCATAAAGACACTCCATCAACCTGCTCCACGAAGAGGCAATGGAAGGAGAGGGACACGGGAGGTCCTTCAAGTTCAAGTCCTACTGAGTGTATTGCAGGGCTTCAAGGCCACAGCTTATGGGATGAGAGGATGGGAAGTCCCCAAGGCAGGGCTCTGTGACAGGTTCCATATAGGACACAGGAGTAGGAGGGAAGACTCCTGGGTTCTTTAGTCAGGGTCAGGATTGGCCAGTGGGAAATGGAACTCTGCAAGCTTTCTGTGTCTGCCTGCACAACCAGTGATGGTTGGCATTTTGAGGCTGGCATTTAAATCAGCAATCTTAGCATCCTTTACCCATAGCTATGGCCTGCCTTAAATTCTTATAAATCTCTTCTTTTTTTTTTTTTTTTAAGAAAGTTGATTAAATCCCACCCCTTCCACCAAACCTTTCCAGGTAGATCAGAAGATCTGATGGTTGCCCCCTGTCAAATTCTTTCTGATTCAGCCCCGAACACAAGTCACTGCTCATGATTCTCTATGTGATGTGGGCCTGCTGGCTCAGTGAATTTTCTTTCCATATTCTCATGGCTGGATGATAGGTGATCTTATTGTTGGATTTATCTTGGGCTCCTGGGAACAGGGAGCCTAACTTGCAATTCTATTTATATAGAGTTTAAATGATTACATCCTTAATTAAAGCTTGATAATGATACTGCTGGCTATACTGTCTGTAGGGAGTGCTCAACTCCTAAGAGACACACCTGTTCTGTGAACACTAAGCCCATTTCTGTTGGGACAGAGCCCAGATTCCAACAAGACACCATTTGCAACAGCAGAAGAAAAATAGAGAAAAAAACCCTTTCTACTTCCTTCATTTTCTCCTCTTTTTGAAGTCTCCTGTGTATAGAATTACACTATCTGTATGCTTGAATTTGCTCCCTAATAAACCATAAATATGTGGTGACGAAGCCTAGAACGGATGTCCTGTGTCGCACAGCACCTCACCATGCAGTCCCTGGAAATATTCATCTGGGGAAACCAGGGAATCCTGCTGTGCTCAGTCTGCTCTGCTCAGGGCCCAGGGCCCAGACCATACAGTCTCGTTTCCTGGGAGGCCCCTTACCTGCATGCCCAGGCAGATCGTATTGAGCATGATGAGGGCAAACATCAGGTATTCAAAGTAGGAGGAGGTGACGACGTACCACACCTGGTACTGGTATGGGTTTTTGGGGATGTAGCACCTCAGTGGGCGGGCCTTCAGGGCATACTGCACGCATTGGCGCTAGGACGCAACACAACGAGGAGATCAGCACCATGACTCCCTCCCCCTTCCCTCCCTCTCCTCACCTACATCCCTGGGCTTGAAGGAGCCCCACATTTTATGCCAGGCAGGGGCATCTGTGGCCAACAGCTGGGAGCCAAGGGGCTCTGTGAACTATTTAGAGGAAGGAGTCCACTGGTTCTCCTTGAGCTATCACAGCCCATTATGACCCTAACTTCAGCACAGCCAGGGTGCTGAAGGACTTCCTCTCTCTGAACATCATGGGGGTTCCATGAGAAGACCCCTCCCCATTTCACTAACTGGTATAGCTTCAGGTTGGAGACAGAGTGGAGTATGTGGGGGTTGGCACTGGGCCTCAGATAGAGGTTCCGGGGTCACTCCATAGGATTTTCCTCACTGGCCAGAACCTAGAGCTCAGGGTGGTGGGAGGCCGCGGGGGCCCTGAGCTCCATCTCCAGCAGGTGGCCCAAGCACCTGATTCTTGTCCAGCTCACAGTTCTTGTACTCGGTCTCGCCCTGCTCCTGGAAAGTGACGATGACAAAGCCCACAAAGATGTTCATCATGAAGAAGGCAATGAGGATGATGTAAATGATGAAGAAGATGGCCATCTCCACTCGGTTGTTGTAGATGGGGCCCACGTCCTCCTCATTTGCATCTATGGCCTTGTACAGTAGCCTTGAGGTAGATGGAGAGGAGAGAACGAGCCAGTCTGGATGACGAGGTAGAGCCACTCCAGAATGGGTGGACATTACCTCACTGACCATGGGTAGGCAAGGGAGTGAGGGCAGAGAAGGCAGTATGTGGCAGGAAAGACTGGAGCTGATCCTGGAGTGGTCCTGCCCCTTACCTGAGGTGCCCTATCTATCCTTAATCTATCAGTAGTGTTTCCTAATGAGTAAGTAGAGAGGCACACAACTACGGGAGAGGGGTCAGAGTCCCCGATAAGACTCACTTTGGAGTGACCTGTCAACACATGAGGACAAACAACACTGCCACAGAGCTGGCAAGGTGTGGTCAGAGCTGCAGGAAGGCCAGCGGGTTTCTGGCCCTGCCTTAACTGTGCCCCTGCTGAACCCAGGCACCACCCTCACTTACTGGGGCCATCCCTCGAAGGTGGAGACTGTGAAGAGTGACATCATGGCTGAGAGCACGTTATCGAAGTGGAAGTCGTTGTGTATCCACTGTCGGGGACGCAGTTCTATCTGGGTGGGGTCCCCATCCTTGTACACGTAGTAGGAACCCCTGGGGTGAGAAGGCCCGGTCACTCCACTGAGCATGGCTGGGCCACCTCTGCCCCACTCGTCCTCTGGGCCCTGGGTGGTGAGTGTGCAGGAACAAAGAAGACCCAGATCTGGGGCCAGAGAGGACACCACTGGGCACTCCCTCCTCACAGCTGCCCAAAGAAAGGTGCTTCTGTCCCAGGCCTGCTGGCTCAGGTCCCCCGAGTTCCTGGCCCCTCATAGGAGGCACCTGCCCTGAGACCCCTCCCACCGAGCCCCAGCCAGTGGGGCAGCACGCACTTGCACTCCTCTTCTGTCATCTTGGATAAGTCATTGCAGCTGAAGAACTTCCCCTGCATCAGAGAGGGCGGGAGGGATGGAGCATATTGTCATGGAAATGGCATGGAAAAGTGGGCTACATGGAAGAGGGAGAAAGGGGAGCCAGCTGTCTAGAAGGAGGAGCTTCCCTCCTCCTCTTAGAAGAGTCTTCACCTTGGAGCAGAGCTCCAGGACAGCCTTTCTCTTTCAGCATCCTCCACCCCCATGGCTCCTCCTGGCTTCTCTACCTGGCCCAGATGCAGCTGAGAAGCCAGTGCCTTTCATGAGCATTTGCTGAGCTCCCCAGGCTGGGCTCCAAGGGATGGAAATATGAGCACAGCCTGTGCCCTGCTCTTTCCTCCAGGAGCCACGGCAACCGAACCCCTTTACCACCCTGGATGCTACAGGGAGCACCTCTTTGGTCTCCCCATTACACAATAGGGACAAGGCTTGTCAAATCTCCCACCTCGTCTCTCCTGCCTGCGGGGCAGCCCCCAGGGCCTGCTTTGGGAACAGGAGCCAGTGGATGGACCCTAGTGGGCTTTGAGATGGCCCCCAGCTGGGTTCTGAGGACTCAGTCTATCCTCAGAGAGAACAGAAGCCCTAGAGTGCCCCACCCCCACAGCCTGGGTTGGGGGGCCCTTTGCAACCCCTAACTGACTTCAGCAAGAGCACCGGCTCCTTTTGTTGGTGTCACATACTGGATACCTGCAAAAGATTTTGCTTGAACAAAAGGAGTTGGTTGCTAGGTCTTCATACTTTAAGATCTGGATTTGGGCCCAGCTTCTTTTAAGGCTCAGAGAGGCAAGGGCCAGGCTATGCAGGCCTGTGCCATTCCTTAGTTGCTGGAGTGGAGGGGAGAGGCTGGGCCCGGCAGGGGGCGCTGGAGAGAAGCAGGGAGTAGATCCAGCTGCCACTGGGGAGGGCTCTGGGCTTTTAAAAGCTAACACCCAATTTATTGTGGAAAGCAAAGCCAAACACTTTCATATAATGTGGGAAGCACGTGACCAGTTTCCAGAGTCAAATATGACATAAACTGCTAATTGTAACCACTGTGATCCTACTAGCCAGATGGGCAGGAGCTGAGGGCTTCTGACAAGAGACTGCAGCGTCTCTTGTCAGAGATTGGGGCTGCTGAAGGGCCAGCGTTCTTGCCGGAAGGGGAGAGGGAACCAGAGGAAGGGCAGCTCCTTCCCCATTCCTCCATGGGGTGTGTCTGGTGCTTTTCTGTACGACAGGTCCCAGGGTCTGACACTGATGACGCCCTCAGGGGGTTCTAGGACCCTAAGCCTGACATAAGAAGAGGAGGAAAAGGGGGACAGTGCTTTGCTGGACAAGGAGGTGACAGCCAGATGCAGCAGGTTGGCAGAATGTCCTGACACTGTAGGCACCTTACTCTTCCAGGATAGCAATTAACATGACCCATCCCCCTGAAGTCCCTCTAGGAGTTCACCCTGGCTACTTTCTCCAGTGCCTGTTCCCTGTCCTCAAAGAGGGGTACTAGGTTTGCCATATGAACCCCTCAGCCCTAGCAGAGGCCCTGGCCCATTCATGGAGAAAATTCTTCATACCTGTTTGTTGAATGAATGAATGAATGAATGATGATGATGATATGATACCATCGCATGTCTGAGGCTGATGTTTTACCGTCATGGCTTTAAAAGAGCATGCTTTGGGGCCAGGAATGGTGGATTGGGTCATGACATGGTATCAAGGGTGTCAGAGGTTACACTCGGGTACCTATTTTCGTGCCCTGCAGAGGACCTGACAGCCAGAGGCTCACAGAGATCAGAGCTCTATGGAAGGGGACACTTATAGGGTTGACTCCTAGAGAGCAACTGAACAGCATCTTCTAGGAAAGGGAGAATAGAATCAGGCCAGCCCCAGATATGAACTGAAGGCCTGCTGCACCCAGGACCTCCAGCAGAGAGCATGATGTAGATCCCCCAACTAGGAACACGGGCTGGAGAAGGTGGACGTGGAGGTGTGGGGTTGAGGTGGGGTGTGCTAGACAGGTCTGGCAGGGCAGGATGGCAAGGGGAAGGGTGACTGCAGAGCCTGTGGGACAGGGCTGGTGCAGTGGGTGATGGTGGCCGCAGAGGTACAGGCCAGTTGCAGGCATTGCCTAGGCAACTGGATCTAGACTAGAGCCATCCTAGCCTGTGCGTTCAGGGACATCTATTTTGCCCCCTTTTCCTGGAGGGCAAAGTAAGAGCTGGCCTTGGTGAGGGGTCTCTGGGCGGGATGGGTACTCACCTTAAAGAGCTGAACTCCGATGCAAGCAAACATGAACTGCAGGAGCGTGGTGACCAGGACAATGTTCCCAATGGTGCGGATGGCCACGAACACGCATTGCACCACGTGCTGGGGAGGGAGAGCCAGGCCTGCACCAGCTGCGCTACCACAGCTGAGGGACCCCAGTGGTGCAAGACTTGCTGCCTCCCAGGGAGCTCTCCAGGAAGTATCACACCCCACCATGTAACCAAGGAGATGGACCAGAGCCCCAGCCACGGCTGGGCAGAGTTCCCTGGAGCTGGGACATGGGGTCCTTTCTCCCCTGCCCTGGCCCCCTCGTACCTTCAGCCCTTTGGCCCTGTTGATGGCTCGGAGTGGCCGAAGCACCCTGAGCACCCTCAGGATCTTCACCACAGAGATGGCGCTGGACCTGGGGGAGGTGCGTGAGGGGCTGAGGGCCGCCGATCCTGCCCACCAGGCTCTCCACATGGCCACCTTTCTGCTCCTGAGCACCCCCACACCCCTTGCCTTTAAACTGTGTGTGCTCAGCCCTGGCAAATCTGTTCCCTGCTAGCGGGCCAGGGCTCTCACGGATGGGGCCACACAGCAGAACAGGGGCTTCCTCTCCCAACAGACAGAGAGTGACCCAACGGTGGGAGCTATGGTCTTCCAGAGTGAAGGGGCACTGCTTTCTCTCTGTCCTCCTTCCCAGTCCCATGACAGAGCTCTGCCCACTGAACATTGCCACTTTGGTCCAGTTAGTTACAACCCAAGTGTCCCCCCATCCATAGCCCTGAGAAACCCTCCCCTTGGGACTTGGCGCCCACCAACAACCAGAGGGTGGCCATACTGCTCTGAGGCCCATGCCCAGTGCTGGTCCCTGCTACTGCTCACTCGAGTCCCATGGAGATGAGGGACACGGCCACCACCAGCAGGTCCAGGATGTTGAAGTAGTTGCGGCAGAAGGAGCCCTTGTGCAAGAAGGCTCCGTAGGTGGTCATCTGGGGAGAGAGGGGCAACGTCCTGGGTGGGAGGAACTTGGGGACAGTTCATCCCCACAAAGGACTTCTTTCCTTGGTCTGACCAGGAAAGGCACTTGCTAAGGCAAATGGTCAGCCAGGAGGTCTCATGTCCCTCAGCTCCCCACAGCAGCCTGAGTGCACTGTCTTGCTCTCTGCTTCTGGGGGTAGTGGGAATGCTCAAGGCAGCAACCAAACTCCTTTGCCTCCCTGGGAAACTTGGGAAGTCCCCTCTGCCCAAGGAGGCAACAGGGCCTGGACCCTCTCTCTCTTCCTTCTGTAAGCCCCTTCCCAGCCCCTGCCCACCTCCCAGCTTTCTTCTCTAATAATCTTTGCACAAACCTCTTGTGCATCCTCAGAGTCTGACTGGAGAAGCCTTTCCTGTCATTCAAGGCCCTACATGATTCTGCCTCTTGCTATTCAAGCCCTAGTATCCAGGGCTCCCTGTGTGTGCAGTATAACCCAGCTCAAAGAGGCCACTGCCTCCTCTCTAAGCACATCCCACACCTTACAGTGCACTTGCCATTGTCTGCCCTCCTAGGCTGCCCAGGCTGCCTGTCCCCAACAAAGTCCTGTCTGATTTCAAGGCCTAGCTCTAAGGCCCCCACCTCTACAAAGTGCCTTGACTTCAGGGAAGCCACCATCACCCTCTGCCCAACTCAATAGCTGAGGCCCTGCTCCTGTGCTCACTGCCCTCTCCTCTCCTTGTTGGTGACAGTGGAGGCTGAGACCACTGGGTTTCAGGCTCAGATGGATGCTCTCCCTTCCCCAGCCCATTGTCCCTGTAATAGTTTCAACCCAGTGTGCCCACTCCTAAGGTCAGGGAGGATGTGCTATGGATAAGGGCAAAAAGGACACCACAGGACAGAGCTGCTGGAAACCCAGACCAGACAATAGTCACCTCTCTGGGAACTCCTGGAGGGAAAGACCTTGTCAATCACTAATAACCAAGGTCTGGGAAAAAATCCCAGTTCCCAGGTCTGCTCTTAAGCTCATCATTGCAGAAAAGTGGCAAAGGCTTTGTAGACATGGGTGTGCACTGCTGAGAGGTGGCAGGCCATAACTCGGTTGTACTCCAAGTCCCCAGCCTTCCAACCATCCACTCACTCACCTGCTTACTCTGGTTGAAGCCCTGTCCAATCTCCTAGCTCCCATGAGTCTTTCCTGCCATAACCACCTTCTTCCTGCTTTTCCCCCACCCCTTACCCCAGCCCTAAGTGTGTTCACTGTATGCAATTTGGAGCTACATCAGGAAGTATCCTTTCCCCAGCTCAGAGAAGTCCCACGATCAGCCCAGGGCTGTCTGTCACACAGCCTCACTCACCTTGAGGACAATCTCCACAGTGAAGACAGAGGTGAACGCGATGTCAAAATACCCAAGGATCTGGGAAGGAGGCAGGGAGAGAGCAGCCAGTGAGAGGAAGGTGACGCAGTGTTGTCACCTCCACCACCATCGCCATCATCACCATTGTCATCCGAAACATACAGATGGCACCTGCCTTGCTCCCTGCAGTGACAGCACACTTCAGGGGCAATTGAGGATTGTCCTAGCCCTTCAAGAACTTGAACTCTAAGAGACTCTGAGGCCAGCCTGCAGCCACCCAGAGGACGCAGGTGAGCTCTGAGCACCAGAGTGAGATGTGTGCTGTGTGTGTGTGTGTGTGGGGGGGGTGTCCAGGGTCAGCAGAAAGGGCCACCATCACCTGGTTCCTCGTGGATTCAGCACGGATGGGGTCCTCAGCAGCTAGGGCAGCACTGCTGAGCAAGATGAAGAGCAGGATGAAGTTGGTGAACCAAGTGGCATTGACGATGCGGTGACATAGGACCCGGATCCTGGTGTGGCAGAAAGGGGGGACAGGGGACCTGTGGGCTGCTAGAAGCACAGGCTCCACCCAAAGCTATCTTAAAAAGGGACACAGGATCCACCCCCTGTGCCCCCAGGTCAGTGGAGAAGCATAGCCCTGCATTGGCACGGTCCTCTGCTTGGGACACACAGGGGCTCTGTTCCCTTCCCCTTTTGTTTCTTCAGTCTTTTCCCATCTCCCAGTTGAGACCCTCTGCCACCTGCCCCCCCAGTATATTACTACCCTGAGGCTCCCCCACAAAAGGATAAAGCAGGCTGATCTCCAGTAAAAGTCTGAGTTTTTCCCAGCAATTATTATGTCCTGTTTAAAACTGTTCTTAGAGACCAGGCAATAATCACGATCCCTATTAGGTATAAAGACTGATAAGTTTAAAAGCATTGCACCTCCCTGAATTTCATTTTTTAGAGGTTTTCTGTTTATGGTGTTTGTGCTGATGATGGAACCCAGGGCCTAGGCAGGTGCTGTACCCCTGAGCCACACCTCCGCCCAATACTAGCATTGTAAACAGGGCACAAGAACTTAAGGTCAAGGAGCAAGTTTCTCATAGGGTAATCATAGGCACGGAGAATGAAGAGGCCTTTTCAGAGCAGGAAGGCAGCTTTCTCTGACAGCCTCATCTGTCACTGCACACGGCAGCCAGGGAGCCACCCACTTATTGGTAGGGCTGAAGATGAAGAAGGAGCTGGCTTCTGGAATGGGCACTGCCTTCTCTTTCAGCTGCAGCTCAGCCAGGGGGCGTGGCCGGGGGCTCACTGGGATCTCAGGTTCATCTTCCTCGTCATCCCCTGGGGGAAGATAGGGAGAAATTAGGGATGTGTTCCCAAACTTTGCAATGCCCTTTGCTTCCGTGCTCAGTGGCTTCCCAGGAGTCCCTGCAGCCAGCAGGCGAAGGAGACATTGGGCCACTCCGAATGCCATGGTGTTACTGGGGCCCAGCCCGGGCATCTCCCTTGCCCTTCAGGGAGCAGACCTGAACTGTCCATGTCCGTGGGGTGGGCCCAGGACCTCCTGCAAGCAGGGCCCAGAGCAGGCTAAGGAGTCTCTTTGCTGTACCTTCTGTGCCCCTCACAACACCTGGCTGGGACAGCAGGAGATGTGAGTTCTGGTCCTGCCTCTAACTCACCGTTTGGCGCCAGACAAGTCCGTACCCTTCCAGAGCCTCAGCTTCCCTGGAAAGTTGTTGAAATAAGTGGACTTCTGGGCTCCCCTCCTAGGCTAGAATTCTGAAAATAATAATTTTAGAGAGGAGCTCCCAGCAGTAGCTTTGGCTCCAGGACCACGGCAGACACAGGGTAGAGGCAGAGGAGGGAAAGAAAAGTGTCCCTAACCCGTTCTCTGGTTTGGGGGCCTCCGAGTGCCTGGAGATCTTGGTTCTGGGATGTGAGGACCCAGAGACCACACTGCACTCTCCCTGGGATTCCTCTTGGTTCTCTCACTTGGGATTCCTCTTGCCTCCTCCCTGCTCCTCCCAGGCCTGGCAGAAACCCCCAGGGAATCCAAGGACTCTAGATTCTGCTCTCTCCATAGTGGAACTTGTGAGGGTTCCTACATCTGTCCAAATCCCACCTCCCTCTTCTCTGTTCTTTAGAGAGGCTACAACTCTTGTGTCTTCCTCAGAATGAGCATCCTAACACGACAGAGGCTCCTCATCCTGCCTGGACCACCACGGACCCTAGCAGCACATGGTCTACTTCACTGCAGAAACTTTTCATTCTTAAGGTAACATCTGGGCATCCATTTCCCTTTGTCTATGCCCATTTTGTTAATTTTATTGTGCAAACTTTTTGTCATAAGCCTTTTTTAGAAAGAAGCTGGATTATAAACACATTCAATGCCCGCGCTAAGACCTCTCTCCTAACTGCCCACCCCACATGCCCTCTGCCCCTGCCCTCCTCACTGTCCCGCCCCTTCCTGTTTCTCTCATCTCAGATTCCCCATGGCACCTGCTCACCCCCAACATGCCAGCCTCTCCCATGTAGCAACCGGTAACTCTCATGTGAAAGGAATCCAGGTGAATTATTCTAAACTCCAAATACTCATTTCTGGTAGGTATTTGAAGAGATTTTGTCAGTCTTACTTATGCTACTCTCATTCTCCCCACAATTGGCCTGCAGAATCATGTATTCACCCGTTCTATTTACTGAGTGCCTATTCTCTGCCAATCTTTATGTTGCTTGGAGCACAGTAAGTCCCCTGGGAGCTTGGAGTCACCAGGGCAGGTAGCTAGTTCCACAAGGAGCTGTAAGACCGCTCCTGGGACCCAGTGCTCCAAGGGGCCCATGAATGAGTAGAGAAAGTCTGATAGCTCTTGGGCCCCAGGGCCCTTCCAGGAGGCTTTTTAGTGTTCATCCAGCCTGGCTCTGTGTCCTCCATGTCTTCTCTACAGTCCAGGTGAGCAGATTTTGGCAGCAGCCTCTGGGCATGCGCATCTATGAGATCTTTATCTCTGACTGTGTCTTCTCTATCTTCCCTCTCGTCCTTCCCGTATAGCCCCCTTTGGACTTTTGTGCAATGTCAGTCTTGGCTTTATTTCAGATGCTGGACAGTGTCATTGTCACATGGACGGAGTGCCCTCATTTAGGGCCTATTCTGCATGACTGGCAGGGAGGACTTGTGTTCCCAGTAGTCTCTGTGATCTTTGAAAACCAAGTCCTCAGCATAAATCACACAGTGGACCCTCAATAAGTGCTTGCTGAAGAAAATAAAACAGAATGTGTGGACTTCTCTGCCATGTGTGTGGTAGGGAGATGCAGGCTGGTAGATGGCTTATTTGCAAGGGGTAGGCACAGAAGAGACACGGGAACATCCATGCAGGGGGCCCACAAGAGATTGCCCCGGGAGAATCAGCACCAGCACAGTCCCCCGCTTAGTCACAGCTCAAGGATCCTCACCTGGGAAGTCAGCTGAGGGGTAGGGATCCTTCACCTCATTGACATTGGATTCAAACTCATCGATTTTCAGCTATCGGATGGAACACAAAGATCTCGATGAGTCACAACCTCACATAACATATCCAAAGCTCTGAGGGCAAAGCCAAAGCCTGTGCCTGCCTGAGGCTGTCCGAGCCCGTGTGAGCTCTGCTTGGTTCTCCAGCAGACACCTGAGCTCCCAGGCCAGGCTCCCCAGTCCCTCCGGGGTCCAGTTCCCTGGCTCTTTGAATCCATTGGTCTCCAAGAATGTTCAACAGAACCAAGATGGAACAAGCAGGACAGGGCTCGCAGCAGCAGGAAGCCAGTCTGGACCTTGCAGCAGAGCAGTGGTGTCATGGAGAAGGAGAAGTGCTCAGGGCAGGAAGCTGGGACTCAGGGACTGGGAGTCTGTGCCTCTCAGCACAGGGGTCCCTTGAGGAGGTATGTGTGGTGGCTCTCCCTCCCGCAGAAACACAGTGCGATGCCCTCAGCAAGCGGGCGGCCACTCTCCTACCTCCCCTCCCCACCCACCGGTCCTCCAAGGCATGAGATGACATAAGAGACCTTCAGAGCCCCCACCTCCCATCAGGGCTGTGAAATACCACATGACAAGTCTCACCTTGGCGGTGGTAGGGATGCCTTCCCCCTTAGGTTTCTGCTCCAGCTTCTTGGCCACCGTGGACTTCTCCTCCTCGGACTTCTCTGGGAGACCCCTGAGTTGGAAAACCAAGGAAACTCAAAATGAAAGCTGAATGAGAAAGTTCTCAGGGGTCTGCTCAGCCTGACCCTGCCCTTGGGAGGAGCTCACGCCTGCGTGCAGGGGCTCTGTGTGGGAAGGAACACTGGCCGCCAGACGGGAAGGCAGTGGCTTGGGCAAGTCCTCTGCAGGGAGAGGGAATAATGCACAGTCCAGGCTTCGCTGCTCAGCCCTATTCAAAGTCTGTTGATGTGAATGGGTAGAACATGGCTTTGTACCCAGTTCCTAAAGAATTCACAGTATGGAAGCACATATTGTCCAAGACGGTTCTATTTCTGGAAATGTTTGAACTCCATTGCTGATCTCTCTTCCTTGCGCTTCCCATCTTTCCTTCCTAAGAGTGCAGATTCTATTCTTGCAGGCGGGGACACCTGAAGAAGCAGACCTTTGTCCAGAACCTAGCAACTTCAAGTGCAATCCTCTGAGGATGAGCAGCGTTTGCACCCACAGCGACCGTGTTAGACATGCAGGACCTTGGCCCACCCGACCTGGTTCAGACCAGCTGAAACAGAATTTGCATCTTAACAAGATCTCTGCATGGTTTGTTTGCAGTTTGAGTTTGAGAAACACTGTCTGGAAGACCAGTCCTTCTTCCATTCTCACAGGAAGGTCTTAGGCTTTAGAGTGACATGACGGATCGCAGCCAGAATGACCGGCAAAGGACCTGATCAGGAAGCCAACCCCTGCTTCACAGAGTGAGCATACCAAGGCTCAACAAGGACATGAGCCCTTCCAAGCATTGTGATTCAGTAGCAGGGCTGGGAGGAGAAATTCCAGTAGTCTTCACCAGTGTGGCCTGTTCTAACCTCCCAGGCTCTGCCATCTCATCTTCTGACACCTGCCTAGAAGGCCAGCCTGCTTCTATTTGCCCAAGGATTGCTGGCTGGCCTTCAGCAGCCCTGGATGTCCTGACCGTAGAAAGCTGTTTTGGTGGAGCAGGTGCTATGTGGCTCCAGAGAGGACCAGCCTGGAACTAGGAGGCCACGGTCAGGACCTAGCACTCCGGCTTTCTCTAGGTGAAGATGCAGCACTCACCTTGACATCTTCCTACGTTTTCTCTCCTCAGCCTTGGCCTTCTGGGCAGAAGTCAGGCTCTCCGCCTCAGCCAGGTTGTCCACAGCAATGGCCAGGAAGACGTTGAGCAGGATGTCTTGGAGAATCCAGCTGAGGAACCTTGGTTGCAGGTGGGAAGAGGCCTCTGGGGCAGGAGTCGTGCCCTGCATGTGTGTTGGCAGGGCCTAACCCCTGATGTGTATCTGGAGCATCTATTGCCAGAGCTAACCACAGGGCAGTGTGGGCCCTGGGCATAGACTAGAATCCTTAGGGAAGCTCTGTATCCATGACCCAGTCCTATCCATTACTGACCAGAATGGATCCCAGCTTGCACAGCAGCCTATAGGGGGCACCAGTGAGACACAGCAAACAGACCCTCTGCTAGGCACACTTGAGCTCAATGGGGAATCCTTCTGTTAACTCCTGTAGTATCTGATTCCACAGTGCAGACACCGGGACTCTTGAGGCACCACCAGTATCTCTCTGGCCCCATCTGCCTAGGCCTCCCATCTGCTCACCTTATTTCTGGCCTGTCCTGGTTCAACCCTCCTGGTCCCAGTGCTCAGAATGACCACCCCGGCCACAGGACAAGGAACCTGCTTCCTCCCTGCCTGCCTGTGAACCTTTGGACCAGGCTGCCCACCATCTCCACTGCTCCTCAGCTAAGTCCTGTGCTTCCTCCACCTGCTCCAAACTCACTGATCTGCCTGGGATTAATTCCCACCCCTGTGGCAAATGCTCCCATGGTTCTCAAATCTTTCTGGTGGGAGGCACTACCTATCATCCTTCCTGCCCCCCCAGGGTCCTGTCTTCCCACCCATAGCCTGGGCATTACTCTCCAGCCAGAGGGCCCAGCTGTCTAGCAACTGGGAAGCCTCAACCCCTCTCTTAAGCCCTTTTCTCCACTCCTCACTAGTCCTCCACTGCATTTGCCCCCAAGAGGATACAGTTGCCACACACAAAAAGTATGATGAAATAAATGCACACAAGCATGCCTGGGTAGGTCGGCCCCCCGTAGGCCATGATGCCATTGTACATCACGGAGTTCCAGTCTTCACCCGTCAGGACCTGAGGAGCGGGGATAAGAAGGAGACAAGGATGGGAACACAGACAAGCCAACACTGCACTGTCCAAAAGGCCTCTTGCAGCCCCATCCAGTCTCCCAGGCCTCCCCCTTCATCCCACAGCACAAGTGACTACCCCCTGCTCTCCTCGTTGCCCCTCTTCCAGCGGTCTAAACCTTACCAAGGTACTTGAGGGCCAATGGGTACCAGATCCCCAGCTCTCTTCCTAATCCCCAGACTAAACTGGACTGCACCTCCAGCCTCCTTTATTCCAGACTCCAGAGTGTGTGAAATGTTAGGTCCCTTGAAAGGTATGATGCCTAACCCGCCAACTGGGGCAACTGGAAGAGAGTGTGAAGCCAGTCACAGGATCCACTAACTATCACCTACTGCCCCTCTGGCTAGTACCACAGGGTGCTGTGACCTATGGGATTTGGGCTATAGCCGAGAGGAGAATTTCTATGCTCTGCACTAAGAAAGCTCCTCCAGGGGGTCTTCAGCTCTCAGGGCCTCTCACTGAGTCACAGCCAGCCTCCCTCAGGTAGCCTTCAGGAAAGAGGTGGCAGAGGTGTCCCTGAGGTTTTCCCAGCCCTGGAGAGGGAGCAACCACATTGTCTTGGCTTTGCCCTCAGGGACACAAGCCATGATACTCTGCCCTCATGGCCCACTCCAACTCCGGCCACACATCAACTGCTATGCTGCCTACTGCGGGTCACCACTCTGCGGAGCAGAGGGCCAAAACCAATCATCTTGGGCACACCCATTATGGAGAGCCCAGGCAAGCAAATACGACAATGGCAGGAAGCTCAGGTGCTTAGGGCAGGGTCCTGGAGACACACATTGAAGTCAACCAGCAGATCAAAGAAGGCTTCCTGGAAGAAGTGACGCTGCCCTGGTCTTGAAGGACAAGCAGCAGGATCCAGTCAGTGCCCAGAAAGAGGAGCACACAAGTGATTGGCCTACCTGGAAGACGCTGATGAGGGCCTGGGGGAAGTTGTCAAAGTTGCTGCGCCGCACCTCGGTGTCCTCAAAGTCGTACCTGCCCCCGAAGAGCTGCATGCCCAGCAGGGCGAAGATGATGATGAAGAGGAACAGCAGCAGCAGCAGGGAGGCGATGGAGCGGATGGAGTTGAGCAGGGAAGCCACCAGGTTGCTTAGTGACGTCCAGTACCTGAGGAAGAGGAGTGGGCAGGTGGGGTGGAGGCAGAGCTCCCTCAGCAGCCCTCTGCAGGGAGGATGGGCGCAGGGGGAAGGGCTGTGTGGGGGACTAGAGAGCCCTAGGCTCACGCTGCAGGCCCACTCTCTCCTTCCTGTCAGGCTCTTATCTCCTCAGGAGGGCTGTGGATTCACTTCCAGCCCCTCAACTCTGCCAGAAACTCCCTGAGACTAGGGACTGGTGCTCTCTCACGTACCCCTGTACACCCACCTCACGTCAGGGCTCGGCAAATACTTGCCAACACCAGAGCTCCCTTACCTGTGGTTTCGGGTACCTGGGGTTAACTGTGGATGGTACCAAATCCTGCATATGCAGGCCCATGATACGCTTTTAGAGCGAGAGGGCAAAGGCCATACTCACATACATTTACTAGGTATAACCTATTAACTGTTCTATTTTATTCAGTTGTTGTTAATCTCTCACTATGCCTAATTTACAAACTTAACCATAGGGTTGGATGAATGGGAAAAGACCTAGTATAAGCCAGGATCAGCACTATGCATGGTTGCAAGCATGTAAAAGGGTCACACACATATCCTTGTACATAAGGCGAATTACGGTAAAGAAACTCATTTCCTTTCTCCGCTACACGGTGATCCCTCTTTTTATTCTTACCTCTCCTCCTTTTTTTTTTTTTTTTTTTTTTTTTTTTTTTTTTTTTTTGCGGTACCGGGGATTGAACTCACAACCTCGCACCTGCCCGACAGGCACTTAAGGCACTGAGCCAAGCTCCCGGCCCTCCTTCTTTCTTATTTACACGCCTTTTCTCTACTTCTCTTCCTTTCCGTCTCCCTCCCATCTTCCCATCCTTCCTCCTGCTCCCAGGGTTTTCTTTGCGGTCCTTCCTTTCTTTTCCTGGCCATCCCCCTTCTCTGCTCTGGTGTCGAGCGAGGATGCAAGAGAGAAACAGAAATGAGTTCAAAGGTTGATGGTGATTTCCTGTCCCCAGAGGGAAGGGGAAGGAGACAAGCTGGGCGAGGACTGGAGATGAATGTACATGGACCTCACAGCATGGGAAACAAACGAGGTGGCCTAGACGTTTGCTGGGGAGCCGGGAGCCCCGCCCCGTGCGCTCACTTGGTGATCTTGAAGATCCGCAGGAGGCGGATGCAGCGGAGCACGGAGATGCCCAGGGGTGTCATGGCGCCCGACTGCACCAGCAGGAGCTCCAGGATGCCGCTGCACACCACGAAGCAGTCGAAGCGGTTGAAGATGGACATGAAGTACTGGCGCAGGCCCAGCCCGTACATCTTCATCAGCATCTCGATGGTGAAGAGCGTCAGCAGCACCCGGTTGGCGACATCTGTGGGTCAGCAGCACAGGCTCGGGACCGGTCTCCTTCCCGTCCCCCAACTGCGCACCCTCCTCAGCTCCCCCAGGCGTCATCCTTTTTTTTTTTTTTAACCTTCAAAAGCCAATAAAACCTGGTGACTTTTGCCCATTGAAGGAAACTCACCTAGATTTTTAGCAATATAGGCCATACTGTATTTAAAACAAGAAAGTTTAAAATTTGTTATTATTATTAATTTTCGCTATACTATGAATGAGACCCAAGGGGACTCTACCATTAAGCTACACCATCAACGCTTTTTAGTTTTATTTTTTATTTTGAGACAGCATCTAGCTGTGTTGCCCAGACTAGCCTCGAATTTGCCTTCCTCCTGCCTCAGCCTCCCAAGTAGCTGGGATCACAGGTATGTGTCACAATGCCCAACAAGAGTTTTGTTAGTTTTAATCTCCAGCAAATTCATCAAGCTCTGCCTTTCTGCCATTTTATCGTACACCTTCCTCTCTTCTGAGAGAGAAGTGTTCTCTACTGTCCAAACCAATCTGTCCGGTGAAGCTTTGCCCTGCCCATCTCAAAAAGCCACTATTGGCCCAGGGATATAGCTCAGCAGCACAAATGCCTGCCTGGCAAGCATGAGCTCTTGAGTTCAATCCCCAGTTCAAAAAAAAAAAAAAAAAAAAAAAAAGCCACTATCAGTGATCCTTTGTCTTTCTTATGTATTTCACTTCATGCTTTCAAGTGGACTATGGCATGGCCATTTAGAATGCCCAGGTCTCACCCCTGTTCTCTATCCCTCCTGTCCTAGCTTCTTCCTCCCTGTCACAGCAAACTTCCTGGAAGGGTGGTCAGCATTGCTTTCTTCACATCACACCACACTCTGCCCCACTGGTTCTCCAACTCCCTTCTGCCTTGCTTTTTCCAGGGACTCCATTGTCTCCATGTTGCCAAATTCAGCATTAACCTCTAACCTTTGTTTCCCTGCCTTCCCAGCAGCACTGGGCTCTGATGACCAGTCTCTTGTTCTTTAAAACACCCTCTCTCTTCCCCACCCTCTCTTCTTTTGGTTTCTGTGACTCCACATCTTTTGGAATTTCCTCTGCTTTTCTGAGTCTTCTCTGAAGATTGCTGAACTTGCGCTACCTACTGAATATGATCTGTCCCCTCATGAACTGCGATACTCTAAAATCATAGCTTCAACATCATCCCTGCCAATGGCTCGCAGATTTAATTCTTCTAAGATCTGGGCCCTTCTGCTGAGTTCCAGACCCAATTTTCTACCTATTTCCTTGACATCTCCACCAGGATGTCTAAAATACACCTCAAACTCAACAGCCAAAAACATTTGGTCCCTGACCATCTTCCCACCCTAGCAAGTGAAATTACCATTTTCACCTCCACCTGTCTTGGAGGGTGGTGTTCCTGTCTTCCCTACCTTTATTCATTGATGATGGATTACAGGGTGCAACACATCAAGACTCTCAAGAAGACTGGTTGTAAGGAATGAGTGAATGAATGAACAGATGGATGTATGCATCTGATTGGTAGCTTTGTTTCTTATATCCTTCCCATAGAAAAAAACAATCTTTCCTTTCTTCTTTTTTCCTCCTTCCTTCCTCATTTTCTTTCTTTCTTTCTCTTTCTTTTCTTTCTTCCTTCTTTCATTCCTTTCTTCCTTCCTTCCTTTTTCTTTTTCTTTTCCGAATGTAGATTGTACTGAGCCACATTCTCAGCCTTTTGTTTTTTTTTCCTTTTGTTGCGACAGGGTTTTTACAAATTTCCCAGACTGGGATCAAACTTGCCGCCCTCCTTCTCATCCTCCCCACCCCCACCCCACCGCTCCCAGAGTGCTGGGATTATAGGTGTGTGCTACCATGCCCAGCTATTTCTTTCTTCTATGAAGTTTAATTTCTTTTATCGCATCAAACAGAGTCTCTTTTGTACTGTTCTATTATCTCAAGTTCTTGGGGCTCTTAGTTTTCCTTAGTTGGACCCAATGACTCTTTCTCAGGGTGCCTCTGTTCCTTGTTTAGTTTGCAATTTTTTTAAAATTGTGAGCTCATCATCAGGAAGCAATTTTCTCTGCAAGGAATCTATACTCCTTGGCTTGAGAAGCATCCTTAAAAAATATTTGTGTTGGCTTCCCTTGAGCACCCTGAGGATCTCACTTGTTTGTGACTAGTTTTTCATGCCTCTATCTTTGGTTACAATCCTTATATCATGAAAGGTTATGCAGATTAGACCCCATACCTATATAGGGCACAGATTAGAATTTAATATTTCACTTGAGATATTTTATTCTTCCTCCTAGGTCTCTAGAAGAGGTAAACTTCCAAGCTCCTTACATGGTCCAATGGGTAGTAAGACTTTCACTTCCCTTGCATGGGGCACCCTTTGCAGGGCCCTAGGTCCTGCACCTGTACAGGCATGAGGCATCTCATCGCCACCCTTGAGGGTTTAGGTCTATGTCTGAAACACTCCTGGACATCAGCTCATGTGCTCACTGCTCTGCCCATGGGTCACCGCTTGCTTTCTACCACCCAGAGGCTTCCTTCTTATTCCTTGCTGTTGTTATTATAATGGATGCAGAACTATTAGGCTTTGGTAGTGGGCAGGGCACTTAGTTTGTCTACCATGTTGTTGGAATTGGCCCTTCTTTTACCTTACTCTTTGTTATAGCTCAGAGCTCTGTACCCAGAGCATAACATGATCTCCAGCATGGATGAGGCCAGGCAGCTTACTTCAGTTCAGAGACTCAAGTCAGATCACAATATATTCTGCTTGTAACTTTCACTGGCTTCCCTTTGCCCAAAGGTTAAACCCCTAACACCTTATGACAGCATAAAAGACCCCCTATGAGCAAACACATCTCCTGCCACTCTCTCAGCCCATACAAAACTCTGTGACTCCTGGTATTTACTGTTTCATGGACTGTTTCACATCTTTGCACACACTGCTCCTCCCACAGAAATCTCTGCCTACCTATGACTACCTGTGTCTTGTCTGCTTATCCTTTCAGATCTTGGGGCTTCAATGCCTTTTTTGTGACTCTACTGTGTTACCGCATCTCTATCACTGTCCTTCTCAGATAGACTTGAAACTATTAATATCTGTCTTCCCCTTTGGTTAAGTATATTCCTCCAAGTCAAGGGCAGTGCATCTGCTCTCTCTATATCCTGAGTTCTCTTGCTATGCCTTACCCACAGTATGCAGTCAAGAAATAGTTGGTGAAAGATTGCTGTTTTTGCAGTGGGATTGAACTTGAATTCTTGGTACTCTGAATTACTGGCTCTCATATGTGTAATGATCTTATCTGAAATAATTTGCCCAGTCACCTTGGCAAGCACCTGATAATTGTCCAGATGCATTGCCATCACTGCCTCTGGTGAGTGACAACATCAAGAGGAGGACAGTTGGATGTGCCATTTGCCTTTTGAGGTCTCTATTTCCCTACTGTCAAAAGAAAGCTTAAACTGTATGACCCAGCACCAATAGTTGATAGTTTCTACAAAACAATGTCAAAATCAAATTGACCTTTTCTGCAAACCCTGTGGTTCCTTTGGCAGTTTTCAGCATTGAGCCCCATGTTCCTTCTTCTTGCCTTTTCCTCTGACTCACCTTGCAAATGCGTCAACCATAGTGGCTGGTGGTGGTGCTCCGAGGCAATGGACAGAGTGTTGAGGGCAACAATCAGAATCACCAGCCAGTAGAAGACCTTGGATTTCACTATGTCGTGGCATTTCCAGCGAAAGACGCGGTTCCACTGCCTCCAGTGCCGTCTTAGTGGGGAGACAGGGAGATGGAGACTAAGGGGTGCTGTGCTCCAGTTTACTAGTCTGCAGTTCCTTTCACCCTGCTCCAGCTGTGCCCCCTCTGGTCACCCACACTCCCCTCCAGCCACGTGGGCAAAGCTAAGGGTAAGAGCCCTGTTCTTTTGAATGAGGATAATGATGATCCAAAGTGATTAAATGAGATAAAGTAAGCAAAATCCTTAGCTCAGGGCTGGACAGAATACTGGAGATGCTCCACACATTTTGATATCAATTAAAACAATGCTGAGACACACATTTTGCCCATTATAAGGAAGTCTTAAGTAAATTAATAATGTTTGGGGAAGGAGCCAGGAAAACGTGGGGGAAAGGCACTTTCATAGCTAGTGGAGCCTTTTAGGTGAGCAATCTGGCAGCAAAGTGTACCAAAGTTTAGTGTCTTCTCTCCTTTGACCCAGCAATTCTATAGTTCTGCTCAGCAGAAGTGGTCATACTTTTGCAGAAATGTTCCCTGCAGCAATGAATGCTTTTCCCCTAAACGGGAAACATTAAGCACATTCTGATGCATTTGTACTGTGGAATATTTCATATTCAAAGATATACCAAAAAGGTGTACATGTTTACATACAGTATATGTACACACAGATGTGAAAATCATCCTCAGTAAATAATTTTAAGTAAAAATATAAGTCATGAGATAATATATGTCATATTCATTTATTCAAAAAATATTTGTCAATACTCTCTATGTGTTAGGTGCTGTTTGAGTCCCTGCAGGGACTGTAGCTAGCATACATAACCCCACCATGTAAACAAAAACAAAAAACTTCGTGTGTGCATGTGTGTGTGCGTGCGCGCGTGCGTGTGCACGTGTGTATGAGGGAGGGATGAGCGCACAGAAAAGATCTTAGAGCAATGTATCTGTAACTGTTGCCATGGTTACCTCTCTTTGAAGGGCACTAAGGACTTCCTCTCTTCTTTGATGTATTTCTCTACTGTTTGATCTTTCAAAAGCTGTAATTATGTATGAATTTGTAAAAGAACACAGCCTATCAACCAAACAAACCCTCCTCTTAAGACAAAGACTAGACAATGTGGAGTGTCCCCTTGTCTCCACACTCCTGCCAGGGCTACTGCCTTTTCGGAAAATCCCCTGCTGCTGGGCAGTCACCCTCTCAACACACACTCACACACACGCTTCTTCCGCCAACGCAAGCCATCTCCCCAGCCCCCACGCTTGCTGAGTGCCGCTAAGGGATTCCCCTCGCTTCCCTGTGAGGTGTATAAATAGGTCACCTGCTTGGGGCCCTCTGTGACTGCTCATCTGCTGATGTCTGGCCCCTGCAGAGTCCTCAGAGTAAGGACTGACCCTGCTTCTCCAGAAAGGCCTTTTTTCCAAGGGTTTGTAAATTGGTTTGAGGGTAAGGTGCTGGATTCTGGTCCCACACCTCAGTGGAATGGGTGGATACTCACATGAACTGGATGATTTTGTTCAAGCCCTCTATCTCATACAGGCTCTCTGTGTCAGAGCCTGCTTCATCCGAAGACAGCTTCCCTGGGGACAGGACAGATGTACATAGTCAGCCAACCCTGGGTTAGTCACCCCTGGAAAGGACACCAGTGACAGTGGTCCCTAAGTGGGCCTGGATCCTTCTGTTCTTTCCTGAGACTTCCCGAGAGCTGATGAGCCCACATCTGCAGGAATGAGCCATTGTGGGTCAGCTGCAGGGCACTTTGGGAGGAGCCTGGCACACCTGGGTCCTAACATCTGCAAATGTAAGGTTTCAGGCACGTCATTCTTCTCTAAGGGCAAATGTTACACCTGCTCAAAAGGCTGCCAGATTTTTGGGAGGATTAAATGGGATCGTTCTCCCCATGGAACCTAATGCAAAGTGCAGCTCAGCAGTGAGAAGCGGGCTGCTGACCACAGCCTCAGGCCCAAACCTTCTCTCAGGTCCTCCACATCCATGACTTCGCCCTGTGTGATCCAGCTCATGTAGCCCCGGAGATCCTCCTCCAGCTGCTGCTTCTCCCGGAGCTTTTGGAAGGTTCCCCTGGACTTGGCCTTCTCCCGCTCCTTGGTGAATTCTCTGAAGTGGGACAGGAAGACCGGAAAGAAAGAGAAGAGGAAAGAGGGGCAGGGGAGAACTGAGCTTCCCAGGGACAAAGAGGGCACATTTTGTGGCTTGATTTGCCTCCTTCTAGCCCGGGATGTTGCCTGGGGCCCAGGTATCCCTCAAGGCAGGGGAAGGGTAGCCCCTCTCACTCCCCCTCACCCATGTCCACCCTCCAGCACACACTGGGGACTTCTCTGGCCCTCTGATTTCTTTCTTCTCATCCATTTTCTTTTCTCCTACTTAGTTCAGGGTTACCTTTGGGTATTGAGGGGTCAATAACAAGATAGTGCCTCGCCCTGTCAGCGATGGATCCTCAAACTGCCACAACATTTGACATTTTAAACTACCTTGGAAATCATTTCTGCTTGCAGTCCTAAGGCCTAGAGGAATTTCTGGGCCTAGAAGCCAGGTGGAGGCAGCAAGAAAGGGCCTTGGGTTGGCAGGACATGTTCAGGCCAGCAGAGGGAAGCCCTGGGTCACTGGGTAGATCCTGCTGCGCACTAGAGGAGGGAACAGGGGTCTCGGCTCTGAGATGGACCCAGGGGCAGGAGGGTCTGCTCACAAGGCAGTCACCTTACCCTGGCAAGACACTGCTAGTATCACTGTGGTTTGTCACCTGTGTTCATTAATAAAGGAAATGCTAAATTTCTGTTGAAAGCATAAGGAATAAAGATAAGTTTTTCCTAACCAACTTCATTCGCCCTGAATTCTCTCCAGGCTGCCCGGGGGGATGTTTCTGTGGTTGGCTGATTCCCACAGGGAAGGGAGTGGTTGTCCATTGCTAGTCTCTTGACCAAGCTTGGAGTGGGAACACAGTAGGGTTGGCCCGGAGAGAACAGCACTCACTAATAATGCCTGTTACTGCTTAGTGCTTTTTGTGCTGCAGCCTGTTCTAAGTATTTTATGTGGGTTAACTTTTAATCCTCGAAACAACCCTATGAAATAAGCAGTGAAACTATTCTTATCTGACAGATATGGAAACTGAGGTGCAGAAAGGTAAGGTAATTAGACAATGCAAGCAGTAGTGCCGGGGTTTAAGTGGGTAGCCTAGTTCCAAAGTCTGTATGCTTAACCAGAGGCTATTCTGTGAACTTAGGAACACTCAGGGGTAGGAGACTGGGATCTCTGGGTCTTATTCAGGACAGAAGGAAGAACGGAAGAAGGCTTGAAGAGAGCAAGGGAGGGAAACTAAGACTTGAAGGGTCTTTCCTGCATCTTCTGTCATATGCTTGCTAATGCAGAAGAGGTGCCCTTGGCTCAGTGGGGCTAAGGGGGGCCCAGGGAAGAACTGAGGGCCTAACCCACATCCATCTGCCTTGCTCTGCTCCTCCCTCCTCATGCCCCTCTTCCTCCTTTCCCCTGAAGCTGCCTCTGAACATCCTTACCCACTCAGGACGCCCAGCACCAGGTTGAGAATGAAGAAGGATCCCAGCAGAATGAGCGTGACGAAATAGATCCAGGGCCACTCATTCCCAATGGCATCGTTGACCTGGTCAAGGCAAAGGTGTGAGCTCCATCCTCTGACTGAAGGCTCAGCTCCTCTCCCCAATTCTGTTCACTCAGACTCTACCCTACCTTGGGGGTAGAGACCACTTGGGACAGCAGGGAGACCTTGGGAGCTTGAGGACCCAAATCTGGGCCGGAAGGACCTCCTAAATAAGGTCCCTAGTAGACCTCCGGCCTACCTGGCTTGGCCTGAGCCAACCCATTCTCCCTCCAGTCAAGGGCATCTCCCATTTGTTGCCTCCTGGACTGGACTCTGCGTGGACGCTTCTCCAGCTTGTTTCTTTTTTGGTACTGGGGTTCGAACCCACAACCTCACACTTGCCAGGCAGGCACCTGTGCCGCTAAGCTAAACCCCCAGCTCCTCCAGCTTGTTTCTTAGCAGACAAGATTTCCCAAAATGAAAAACCTCTGTGACTCAGACAACTTGCCTAATGTGTCTGAGCATCATCCCATCTGTCTAAGGAGGATAATCGTATGTGCTCTCTCCTCGCAGGCTTGTAGCAGAGGTGAAACAACGTGTGTGACACTCCTTTGACATGTTCAATAATTTGCTTCCCTAGTGTAAGCAGGTAAGAAATATTCATCGGAAAGCTTTATGTTTGCAAAGCATTTGACAGTTTTACAATTTATTCCCATCGGCAGTGCCATGCTGTGATTAAGCATTCTGGGTTGGAGCCAGCTAGATTAAAGTTCAATTCTTGGCTCTATTAGTCATTAGGCTGAAAACTGTGGGCAAGTTATTTAATCTTCTTGAGCCTCACTTTTCTCATCTGGAAAATGGGAGTTACGACATCTATTGTTGGAGAATTAAGTAAGAAATACAACCTAGCTCTTAATAAACACCAAATAAATAATACACCTCAACAAGCAATCTCTCCTAGAGTGTGAAGATGTGCCAAGCACTGTTGGAACTCAGTGAATCTGCCCACTACATCTACAATGAGGGCAGTATTATTATCTTTATGTTATAGATGAGGAGACTGGTACTCTCTAATATTTATAGGGAAATCAGCATTGCTGGGGGGCAGGGTGAAAGCCCTTCATCCCTCTCATCAGGAAGAGTCACACACAAGCTTAGGGACAAGTTAGAGGTTGAGACTGGACTTGTGGAGCTCCTGGCTTCCCTTCCTCACCCACCTTCTTCCGTCCCACACAGACAGGTTGTATCATGGGGACTACGCCAAATGATGCTGAGATAACACTCATGGACGGGGAGACCATGCACCCC